>CM049377.1:13211742-13462187 GCA_026937815.1 Etheostoma perlongum
ATGCCATTTTGTTCAATTTCTGACTTTAATAAACAGTTTAAAAGGCAACGAGACAAAAAACATGAAACATAACAAGCAATGAATCTTCCAGGATGATAAAGCTCAGCGACCAGAAAAGTCTAGAAGGCGTCTTTCAGAGAAAAAAAGGAATCTGAAGTGCTACATCTGCTGCATCTGACGGTATTATCTCCGGATGGTTTTACAATAAGAAGACTGTTCAATCCATTCTGTCCTTGAGAGGATCCAAATGCAATTATAATTATTTAATTTGATCTTCATCTAATTTATTTTCTTAATAGTGGTGTTATACCCTTCCTGTTGAATTCTGTTTTATGCAAGATGAATCATTAAATGTTTTTGAAATTACTTTTGTGTTACAAACTGACAAAAAGTTTAATTGAAAACTCTGACTTTAATTTCAAGATTGCCCTTATTGTCTACATAAGTAAATGATGTTTTATGCCGTGACTTCTGTTGCACCTACACAAATATAGAAACAAGAGAACAGTAAAATGTGTTTGCTGAAACCAACTCTAAAGTAAAGGGTTTGTAGGTGCCCATTCTTAATACTAGTTTTGATTCATGTAAAAAGTTCCACAGAATTTGAAATACTGTAAAGTAACAAATTGTGCATTCTGCCGTTGTATTATCCTACACGTCCCATGTACAGTTTGCAAGTTAGAATTTACCTTATGTATAATATGTAAGTATTTGAATACTCTTTCTTATCCTGCACCTTGTACATTTATTGGGCATATGAATAATGTGATTAATAACAGAAATGGTTTCCGCAGATGTCAAATAAGAAGAGCAGAAGTGATTGAACGGCTTTACGCTAAGACGGGATCAAACAACACTCTCAGCGTCGTAGGGTAAATACATCATCATGAATAGTAGGCTACTTTGTCTCAGTATTTTAAAATAATATCACATTTTAGCTGTGGCAGCGTGTGTACCAGTTGTTACGATGTGAAAGCAGTCTGACGAAGTCTGTTTTCTATCATTTGCAGTAATGCAGCAGCCATTGTTGAAGACATTTAAACAAAATCATTGAATGGATGATTTTGCAACGAGATTGTAAAAAAAAAATCTAAATTATCAAAGTAATTTCCACAAGCAGCAACAGCCTCTGCTCCCTGGTTAGTGTGTACACTGCTCCCTCTACTGGTAAATAGGCAGCTTTATGTTGCTCTCTGTTTTACAGTAAAACTGCAGAGCTCTGTGTGAGGACAAGAGACTGCCATGTGTCATTCATTTGAATATTGCCTTATATAATAAGTGAAATAAGTTTTTTACTCCATTGTGCTGATTTTTAGTATTCAACTTGATTAAATGTGTCACAGAGAAACCGGAAATGTATATTTTGACAATAAAGTCTGGCAAATCTTAGCCATAACATTAAATAGTCATTATTTACACACTAGATTAAATATGAAAAAGGAGAGTTGTCTATCTGATGTACAGAAACTTCACATCCTTGCTTTCTGAAAATCCAAAACATATTCCTGCACAGTCCAGGCAGGATTTTTTGCTTTGTTTTTGGCGTCCCTCCTTATAATCTGCTGAAGTGAGTTAGCTTTTCATGGGCTGACGAACCTGAGATTGAGCCTGAAATCACCATTCTCAGGTTGGACAGTCCTAGAAAGAACCACTCAAGAGTTAAAGCAGAACTTGGCGTGTTGCTTCAGGCTGCTCCATGAGCCTCAGCACGCAACAGTGTCCACACTGAGCGCAAGTCCTTTGGCAAAAACAAAATCACTTGATTAAAAAGAAGCAATCAACAACATTTGTTACTATTTGAGGATGATTCGGTCTGTTCATACATCTGAAAATGTGCGCTTTCTGGGTGAAACGCTGGTGTATGTTAGCGAGTTTTGCATAATATGAATGTTTAGATGCACAAGGGTCCACTTTATGGGAAAGAATACGATAATACTGTTGGTCACAAGCATTGCTTATCACCATCATCCAAAGGCGGTGTTTTTTTTAAACTCATTACCCTAAATGTAATAACAGCATCTGCTCAAATAACCTGTATTGTAGAGTTTTGATTTTTGGGATCAAAGGAGGCTATTTTGTTGTCGCTGTGTTGTAAAGTCATTAAACAAATAAAACTATAAATTAAGATAATTCAGCATCCATAATGTAACATAATGTAGATTGACAGAATTCTGGCGCCAGAAACAACCTTCATCCATTGAGAATAAAAAATGAGAAAATACACCTAAAAAAAGCAAAAAGAAAGAATCAATAGTGACTTTCATACATTCTGGTTATATAATTTTACTTACTCTTGTAAAAAAAAAAAAAAAAATGTCACTAAGTCTTTACATTCAGAGTAGGATACAGATGCTGTCCTCAATGTAAAATTTAATATCCCATTTTGATAAAATGTAGCTCTTACAATGACAAAACATCCAATAGCCATAATTGAATGTATTTACACAACATATCAGACTTATATGCGTGCAAATGTTCTCATTCAGAAAACGCAGAGCAAAATATAAGGCGTTTAACGCCACAACTGGCTCTCTGTTGTTAGCTAACCTGTGCTGAAACCACTCAGAGGGCAATTAAACACAGCCAACAGAGCCTAATGCACAAACTGGATCTCATACTAATAACATCTAAATCACCCTGACTTTATGAGGATAGTCCAGTCTCTTAGAAATGTTACTCTCGTGATTATCTATGCAGATGGAGAGCATGCACGCACGCACGCACGCGCACACACACACACACACACACACACACAGAAAGAGTGTAAGAGGAAAGAGGGAGAGAAAGGGAAAGAAAATACTTTACCCTCTTCAACAGACTAATCCAAACCCTCTTCTCATGATTCAGAAAATACTTCACCGTCTGAATTATTCATCCTCAGCTATCTGCATTAAGCCACTGTGCTGTGTTGGCCTACTCACACCATCACTTCAACATTTACAATGCAGACACACTCACTGCCAGATAGCACATTAACCAAACAAAAAAACAGCCATAAATACATAGTTCATTTCCATGTTTCCTCCCTGTCATCTCGCAACAATCATTACAATAATGGAGGATTGTGGAAAGTTTGTGTTGAGTCTCCTTCTCTCTAAGAGCTTTCAAAGTCTCCTCTGCGTACTTCTTACCCACATGGCAGACCCTCTGACTCCACAGACCCAGTCAAGGCAGAGAGGGAAACAATCTTCGTCATTGTAAAGTCAAGACCAAAAGAAGGCACACAGGAAGAGAGCAGAGCAACCTGGAGCCAACCTAGTGACATGAGGATGAAAAAGAAACACAGGTCGCTGAGTTGGCCACTCCTGCTGTCTCTACTGAGCTGTGACCTCATCATGCTCTGTACTACCAATAGGGATGCAACACACACGCACACACATGCACATACACACAGACATGCACACACACACAAACACACACACATACACACACCACCTTCCTGTTTGTCAGTACTGGTGGTAAACTTTCCACTGACATCTCCATTCAAAGGACCAATATGATGTTTTTATGCATTTTGACATTAAAAAATAATTTGTATTAAATTAAAAAAACTTTTCAGGCAAATGTCATCATGCAATGGAAGATAGAACTAATTTGTGTGTGTGTGTGTGTGTGTGTGTGTGTGTGTGTGTAGATGGGCAATATTGCAAAATGTTGTGACTTAAAAAAGGAATAGCAGGCAAACATGTCTTAACATTTATGGGAATTTAACAAATGAACTCATATAATTTTAATCAAAAGTCAGCCGTTTTAAATTTCTTAGAATTAAAAAAAAGCTTTCAAATGTATGACAGTATTATGCGTATTTAACTCTAGATAAACTAGCGAGCAGCATATGAAGAAAAACGGCGCTGCTGAGCTTCGTGATATTCTTAGCTCTTGCACGTCTTTTGACTTGTCCTTCTCACACCCCCCCCTCCCTCTGAAAACAGATGACTCTTGGGTCAAAATCTGCCAAAATGTAACAGGCTGCCGGTATGTAATTGTCCATCAGCTTCATCAAATGTGTGTCAATCATACTGTCGTCTTGACAGCTGTCGAGGGTGATAATTATGGAAAATGATGGAGGATATCAAGGTTCCTTTTAAATGAGAAGATGACAACCACAATATCCTTCCTGTTCATTTTATGTGTAAGTAATGCCTTTCTGTCTTAAAATGTTTGATAAAGGAAAAACTGATATGCAAGTAATGGTGACAAGTTTACGTGATGCGCTGAGAGGTGTGTTTCACTAGAATAACTCTGACAATATATACAAATGAGTCTCAGCCATGACCTCTGTTTAACTGGTGTGAGCTTGTTGAACACTAGAAAACAATTCACATTTGACATGAAATAATACACTGTGAGCTCTACTGTACTTTTATTAATCAGCTGCAGCAGTGATAAACACAAAACAGCACACAGTCAAACACTGAGGCTGAAAACACATTCAATGAATTTTCAGTACAGAGTGACTAACATTTGTATTCAGCAGTAAGCACATTACACAGTACAGGTGAGTAAATGGAAAATGAATGGTAACAGTAGTAACAATGCTTGTAGCTAATGTGGCTACAAGTTGCATTCAGTTCTTGTTTTTCCCCATTTCATTTTTTTTCTTCAAAAATGTGAAAAATGTAAGACAAAAAATAAATTACTTTTTTTAATTTATTTATTAATTATTTTTTTTTTTACAAATTTATTATAATTATTGTGAACTTGTTAAAGCGAACATTCTATTAATTAATAAGCAACACTTCTCCCCTTTAGATATGGATGAACACTTTGAAGTGCGACCAAACTGGCAAGCAGTCAACATCTTTCTAAAAACAAGGCAATATTAAAAAGGCCACTTTAACAGTCAGATCTCATTCACTTCAATATTAAATATAAAAATAATTTACTAGAAGGGCTTTGTAAACACCACACTTTTTGAAATGTAGATGTTCTGAGTCTATATGCATACTCAACTCAGCATCCCTTTTATTTTTATTTATTTATTTATTATATATACAGTATTTTTTTCATTCAAACCAACAATCCCATCTAGTGCATGAAAAACGGAGGCATTAAGCAGTATGCGTGAGACTAAAATAAACGCTTAATCGGTGTTTGTTAAAAGCAAATGACCTATTTTAAAGCATCAAAAACACACATGCTTTGCCTGCTGACTGGTCAGGTCTATCCATAGGAAAGAATATGTAACTGAAGGACATGCTGTATAAATATACACCACAAGTGCATATTTTTGGCTGTATAATGAAAAACAGTTTTTAAAACCCGTTTCCACTGGTGAACTGGTTAGGTCAGCATCCACGAAAAGAAAAAGGGTGAACCAGAGAGCGAAAAAAAACAAGACAGATACACCCACACATTTTCCGATTGCATGGTCCTTCAGAAAGTGCGCGTGGCAATGGAAGTTGAGAAACATAAGTTCATGTTCCAATATTACATATGTGAAAGTTGTGAGAAAAGAATGTGGTA
The DNA here is from genome assembly GCA_026937815.1 of Etheostoma perlongum. NCBI lineage: Eukaryota > Metazoa > Chordata > Actinopteri > Perciformes > Percidae > Etheostoma > Etheostoma perlongum. The sequence continues at coordinate 13,217,209 of CM049377.1, forward strand.
AAAAATAAAAAGAAACATTTACGGCCCTGCAAGTCCACATTCAGTTGTGTCGTCCACAGTACACGGCTTAAGGCTTGATCTCTTTTCAAAGCAACATGCCTGCAAATTTCAGAGATTGTCACAATTTAAACACTAAAATGAAAAATTTAGACTTAATAACATACTGTACATATAAAAATATCTCATACTTCATTACCCAACTTTTCACAACAGCATTTATATAACATCAAATGATATACAGTACTTCCAAAATGGTTTACTGTACAATTGCAGTGTTTTGTCCTGTTTTCAGTTGATTTCTCGGGGCACCTTGTTTGGTGCTTGAAGGATGCACGTTACGGCCCAACAGAGGCAAAGAATATGTCCTCCCAATGTCCTCCGAGAGGCACAGCCCTGAATCACACAATAAGTTGTGTAAGATAATTCAATCAGTAACTGGGCTCATCCATCTCTTCGTCACTCCAGTCAGGGGGTGCATCTGTTCCAAAGTATCGATCCCCAAAGTTTCCTGCAAAGACGAAACACATCAGCATCAGTTAGAACTAAAGATTATAGATAGCATCATGTATAAATAAAGCACACCACGTGGAGAAAAAAGTAAATACAATCCACGGCTGTCCCTGGGTTTTGGTTCACATGGCACATTTGCTTATTAGTAAGGTAATCGCACAATTATTTGCATTAAGCTTAGTGGTGGTCGGCTGCAGCGAGGGAGAGATCAGTAAAGTTAAACTTGGAGTAGCATGAGCCTGTGCTAAAGTTGTTGCTAGCTCTGTGGCTATCACCACTCTTCACTTTCTTTAACCAGCAAGTAGGAAACAAGAGACTGGAACTTGGCTTGGGTTTAAAGGAGTTGTAGCATTTATTCACCGATAGATCAACTGTACAAACTCTGCACTGCTACGTTCATAGCTATAATGTTACTGCTAACTCCATACTCACCAGCACACACCTCCCTCTCTCGTTTTCCCTTTCTCTCTACACCACACACTCACAAACGTGTGGGCTGCAGCTATGTGCTGGGAAGACGCCTGTCCTGTGTGTCGGATTGTCATCCAGATGCTCTCTACATTGTTTTTACATTCATAGCATTACATGCAGTCTATGGTTCATACTCTTGGCAATGTGCCTAAGCCATATATTGGCAAGGTAACCCGTATGTAGAATATCTTTATTTCACCATTACTCACCTATGCCAGGTATGATGTGGAAGAGATCATTGACTTCCTTGTCAACAGCTGTGGTGATGATTTTGACCTGTGGGAACGCGTAAGCCACTGAATGGACTCCCATTTCTGCCATTAGCAAAGACACCAGCAGGATCTTGTCCTCCTGAACATCATGGTCCTAAAAATGAAAACACACACGTGAATAAAGGCTACATGAGGGATGCAGCATGGACTTGTGAACAATCAGGCGCACCCACCAGTAGGACTCGAACAGCCATCATGGCAGCAGCTCCAGTGGACACAGTACAGTCCATCAGGATCACATGATCTTCACTGATGTCTTTGGGTAGACGCAGGTAATGAAGCTGTTAAGGTTTACAGACAGCATGCGGGTTAATATCAATACCAATTAACAAGAGCAGTACCATCCTGTAGCTATATCATGGGTGGCATTGTGCAGAAATTGCCCAACCTGACAATTTCTTAGAAAGGACACGTAGATAAGCAAAACGTATGATGAAACCACAAGACCAAGCTGCAGCCAACTCAATGTAAGATATTATTAAAGAAAGTGTTCATATGTGCTCAATATTCTCATATGTATCTCATATTTTACACAAGTTCTATAACCTATAAGGCACATTTTAAATCTGTACCTCTGGTTCTCCGGTGTCCTGGTTGGTCTGTATGAGGATCTTGCCGATGCGGACGTCTTTGCAGACGGCCCTCAAAGCCGGCTCCATGGTCTCCCCGGCTCGCAGAATAGATACGCCTGTGATCTAAAAAAAAAAAAGAGTTTAGTTGCATCAGTTTAGGTAGAGACAAAACTCTTTTGAATGGTCTTAAAAATAAAAATCAAACAAAGTAAATGGAGTTCACTCACCATCTTCCCGTGGAAAGTCCTGCCTTCATAATCCTCTCCCTGCGGGGTCTGGACTACACGAACCTGAGATAATATCAAAAATCATTCAATCATTCAAATTCCAGTCGTGTGTATGTCTGTGTCATGCAAACCTGTATCTTATGGTTAAGGTATAGAAACTTTCCATTGTGGTGACTCGAGAAGTTTCCATGCTCATGCTGCAGCCAATTATGTGTATGTCTATCTGATTCTCTATTTAGCAAAAACAAGCACTTACTCTTTTTCCATTACCCTTCATCTTTCCTCATTTCACGGCCACCTAATGTTATGTATCTCACTTCTGTTGCTGTGTCTTGTCAGCTTCTATCCATTGGTTATCTCACGCTTTCTTTCCCCTACAAATGTCTCCCATCTCTGCCCAGGTATCAGGTTCAGAGTCAATGCCCTACTTAATACAAAGGATTCCAGAACAGTCATGTAGTGCTAGGAATTAATTAACACTGAATCTCAGTGTTTGGCACCTGCGAGGGGAGGAAGGAGAGCGCTCGCTCGATCAACAGACGCATCAACCTCTTGGAGTAGAAGATGAACTCATCACGGCTGGTTTCCTTGTTTCTAAAAGTGGTTATTAGGAAAAGAAAGATGCAAGATTTTTAATGAGGGTAGCTGCTGCACACTGCACTTTTTTATGGATACAGATGTACATGTTAATGTGGGTTTCTTGGCTCATACCTGATGATGGTGTGCATGCCCCTGACCTGGGGTGTACTCTCAAGAACACTGAGGGTCTGGGGGAGGGGCTGGGCCTGGTGTGCAGAAGCTAGGGCTGCCCTGTAACCATGGCAACAAATAGTAGAGCGTGGGCGGTGTGGGGTGAGAACAGTGAAAAGAAGGAAGATGGACACATGAATACAATACACATATATACAAGTACAATTAACACCTTTCTGCACAGGTAAAGACCTGCATGTGCAGGTTTACACACAAGCGTGCACACACAAACTGTATGCACATTTAGAAAACAAATGCACAAAAGACACAACACACCCACCCACACACACATGTAAGTACATGCAAAAAACAAATTACAAAGTTGATAATGGTAGTGTGCAACCACTGTATTAGGATTACCTGGAAAAGACACAAAATTGCAAAGCACACAGTGCCAGTGTTGAGTATTTTAGTGGGAAATTACAACAGCACCGAGACCATGATAATGGAAAATACATTAAAAATGATCAGTTTTAAGATTAACACAATATATATGGATTTCACTGTGACATATAAATAGATGCATGATGGTTATTTTCCATGATCGGTCTCTACTACTTGCAGTAATTCCCTAGGACTCCACACATACACATTAGGATATCTTGTTAGCCTAGGTCTACCCTGGGCTCTAGAGGAAAAGACACACTGTTACACTAACACAGTGATGCAGTCATGTTGACACCACAGTATCCACAATGTCATTGAGAGACACATTAGCCAGATGCAAAGAAAAGAGAAATCATAGCAAATCTGCTCACATATCCCAGCGAAGTTTCCTCTATAGGGAGAGTTTTTTCGACAAAACAACAATCACAACAGAGGGGACACAGAAAGACGAAAAACAACAGATAAGAGGAGGAAAAAAAAAATGAGAAGAGACACAACATCAGGTGGATGAAGAGTTGAAGGTATTAACACACACACACACACACACAGTGAAAAGTGTGACAGCCGAGACTTGAAAATGTCAAATGTTTTGGAAATGAGCTTACCACCGACTGCCATTTTAAGCTAAATAACATTGCTTTGTTATTATTCATGAGTCAGGGAAGAAATCAAGTAACAGGCCATGCGTTTAAAGATCTTTACAGATACTATGGTAAAAAAGAGAAGTCTTTTGGATCTGATTTCTGATATCTATATACATGCATCCCGTGTGTACGCGTGGGAGGTGCACAAGCTGTTGTGCGGCTGTCACTCTTTCACCGCGTAGAACAGTAGAAGTTGGTATTTCAGCTCACAGGCCCCAGCACATCCTGTGTCTAAAGACAGGCACCACGCTCACTTCCCTCTCTCTCTCTCTCTCTGTTTCAGATACCGTGGCCGACATTCAATGGAAAAACTCAGCGCTTTGTAGTAGGGTATTGGAAACTTTCTCTGTGGCTGAGGTAGGTGATAGTCAACAATAGCTGTAGCAAGAGCTTCCTCTCTCTCGCTTTCTGTTGTAGTCACTCTCTCTCCTATTCTTGCTGCCGCTAAAAGGAGGGGTCAGTGACTTGACTCATTGGTGTATTTTTAGACACAGAAGGCAGGAAGAGTGTAAGATGTCATTTCTCTACAACGTATAGAGAAGGAAAACCAACGTCTCTACATTAAATGCTGGCTGCACTACACCACATTCATACTTTTGATCTTTTAAATGTCGACAGCGGCATTCATGCAGTTTTTATATTTATTCCAAGCTGGTTTCTTTACAATATTTTAGCAAAGTCTCATAATATTATGATTGATCACTAATTAGCCATATTTGCTCTACAGATACAACAGTGCTGCCTGGTGATGTGCCATGGCAGCCAGCAGATCAGTGGAAGGTAGAGGTTGGTTTTGCTGGTCTCTTTTCCTCTCTCTCCCAGTATGAAGCTGAAGTAGTCGGGGAACTGGACAGATGGTGAGAAGAGAATGATAGACAGGATAAAGGCCACTCTACCTGACGCTGAGCTCGCGCTGTGAGCCATGGAGGGATTTGCGGTGAAGGGGAAGTGGGGGGGAGAGAGGGTGAGAAAGCAGTCCATCAGCGGGGTGTGTGTTAATGTGTGTGTATGGTGGGGAGAAAACAAAGCACACTGCATTGTGGCACAAAGTGCTCCCCACGAGCAAAAAAATGTGCCTTTGGTGACAATTAGTGCATGTTGCACAACAAGTCCAAAAGTCAAAACAGCACACTGGTTCAGTATTGAAAGGCTTATTCTGAAGAGGAAGCAAAAACATGTATTCTGGTACAAATTGCAATATTTTTTTCCTAAAACAAAGACAAGTGGCTTCAAGTGTGATAACTGCTTTTACAATACTTATCTAATTATTTTGTTCACACTTACTGAACAAGCCTGAAACAATAATGCACATTCATCCTCCCCTATCATATGTGTAGCGAATTCTCTATCCACTAGAGGGAGTAATTGAGCTTGTAATTACTGTCAAAAAGAATTGAGGGCTGGTTGCAGTTACACCCTTTCTGAGTGCCAATTATCCCAACAGTATATTAACCCAACCAACAAAATAATAATACCACCAGGAAGGATGAATAAATGGACATAATGCCCCACTAATATGTCACATACACTGGCATAGCACATTCTCTGTGAGAGAGAATGTGTGTGTGTTTGTGTGTTTTAGGTCTTTATACAGGTGAGACCTCTCCTACCTCCTCCAGCTGACTGTGGACGTGCTGCACGATCAAATCGATGGCCACCATGTTGCCCCCACCTGATGGGAGGACAAACAGAAACATAAAGTGGCACGATGTTTACAAAATCCTAGTAGTAGTTAAGTATGGTAATATTGATCCTATTAACATATGTATGTGGAGAATGCACACACCACGTGGGACCACAATATCAGCCAGGCGCATAGTGGGTTCAATGTACTGCTCAAACGCTGGCTTGACGAATTTGTTGTACTGTTTGATGACACCCTCAATGTCTCGGCCCCTCTCTGTAATGTCCCTCCGCAATCGACGCACCAGCCGGATGTCGGAGTCTGTGTCAACAAAAATCTTCATGTCCAGCAACTAACAGGGGAACATGAAACATTAAAAATGTTAAGCTGAACGTGAAGCTTTGTATCACTTTGACACAAACATTATATGAAAAAAATAGCATGCTAGAAGTACCTTCTTACTATATATATATATATATATATTTATACAGTGAGGAAAATAAGTATTTGAACACCCTGCTATTTTGCAAGTTCTCCCACTTAGAAATCATGGAGGGGTCTGAAATTGTCATCGTAGGTGCATGTCCACTGTGAGAGACATAATCTTAAAAAAAATATCCAGAAATCACAATGTATGATTTTTTAACTATTTATTTGTATGATACAGCTGCAAATAAGTATTTGAACACCTGTCTATCGGCTACAATTCTGACCCTCAAAGACTTGTTAGTCTGCCTTCAAAATGTCCACCTCCACTCCATTTATTATCCTAAATTAGATGCACCTGTTTGAGGTCGTTAGCTGCATAAAGACACCTGTCCACCCCATACAATCAGTAAGAATCCAACTACTAACATGGCCAAGACCGAAGAGCTGTCCAAAGACACTAGAGACAAAATTGTATGCCTCCACAAGGCTGGAAAGGGCTACGGGGACATTGCCAAGCAGCTTGGTGAAAAAAGGTCCACTGTTGGAGCAATCATTAGAAATATGGAAGAAGCTAAACATGACTGTCAATCTCCCTCGGACTGGGGCTCCATGCAAGATCTCACCTCGTGGGGTCTCAATGATCCTAAGAAAGGTGAGAAATCAGCCCAGAACTACACGGGAGGAGCTGGTCAATGACCTGAAAAGAGCTGGGACCACCGTTTCCAAGGTTACTGTTGGTAATACACTATGACGTCACGGTTTGAAATCACGCATGGCACGGAAGGTTCCCCTGCTTAAACCAGCACATGTCAAGGCCCGTCTTAAGTTTGCCAATGACCATTTGGATGATCCAGAGGAGTCATGGGAGAAAGTCATGTGGTCAGATGAGACCAAAATAGAACTTTTTGGTCATAATTCCACTAACCGTGTTTGGAGGAAGAAGAATGATGAGTACCATCCCAAGAACACCATCCCTACTGTGAAGCATGGGGGTGGTAGCATCATGCTTTGGGGTGTTTTCTGCACATGGGACAGGGCGACTGCACTGTATTAAGGAGAGGATGACCGGGGCCATGTATTACAAGATTTTGGGGAACAACCTCCTTCCTTCAGTTAGAGCATTGAAGATGGGTCGAGGCTGGGTCTTCCAACATGACAATGACCCGAAGCACACAGCCAGGATAACCAAGGAGTGGCTCTGTAAGAAGCATATCAAGGTTCTGGTGTGGCCTAGCCAGTCTCCCAGACCTAAACCCAATAGAGAATCTTTGGAGGGAGCTCAAACTCCGTGTTTCTCAGCAACAGCCCAGAAACCTGACTGATCTAGAGAAGATCTGTGTGGCGGAGGGGGCCAAAAACCTTCTGCAGTGTGTGCAAACCTGGTGAAAAACTACAGGAAACGTTTGACCTCTGTAATTGCAAACAAAGGCTACTGTACCAAATATTAACATTGATTTTATCAGGTGTTCAAATACTTATTTGCAGCTGTATCATACAAATAAATAGTTCAAAAAAATCATACATTGTGATTTCTGGATATTTTTTTTTTTAGATTGTGTCCCTCACAGTGGACATGCACCTACGATGACAATTTCAGACCCCTCCATGATTTCTAAGTGGGAGAACTTGCAAAATAGCAGGGTGTTCAAATACTTATTTTCCTCACTGTATATATATATATATATATATATATATATATATATATATATATATATATATATATATATATATATATATATACACACACTATATTTATTTTAGATTCTCACTATATACACATATATATTTTTTTTAGCTTCTTACTATATACATTTTTTAGCTTGTGGTTTTTTAGGTCAAACCATAGGAGCGTAATTTGGCCTACAGTTGTGTCATGATATATAAATTATGTCAAGACATTTGTTTTAAAGTTGAAGGTTACGGTGCTTAAAATTAATGTTTCTTTTTCATGACAACCAGTGTGCTTAGAAAAAAATGGGTGATAAGTCTGATATTGGTGAACATGGTTTTTCCTGCATAGAGGAATTTTTGGCACAAAAAGTGCCAAAAAGGAAAATCACCAGCCCCAAAATGATAAGAAGTGCAAATAAAAATAGCTATTTAAATCCAAACAACGTTGAACAAGCAAACATAAACTTGAATATGAGCCCTAATCTCAGTTTTATTTCTCCCTGCAATTTATTTAAATATTAATATAATTTTAACTAGTTTTGTTAATTTGGGTTTCATTTATTCAAACAAAGTATACATTTTTGTTTTTGAAATTTTCTGAAATAACAGGAAAATGCATAGATTACTATAAAATAAGGTAACACTCATTGCCTTTACTGTACGTGGACCGGTCATGCTAACTGTTATACGTCGTTGTCCCCCATAAGCCTATTCTGAGCCAGGAAAAACCCTGGTGAATACAAAAATGAACCCTGATAAGGACCATTTAGCTGTTAAAACACTGCTTTTAAAATAAATTATCACATTGGAGCTGCAAGTGTGCAGTGACTCTTGAATAATCTTTATAATGTAATCTGTTTATTTTTGTAATCTGTTTATTTTTGTCAGCCAGCATCCATCAGGTATGTGTTTAACCTACTTTTGTTGATTAAGTACGATTGAAGGGCCAATGTGTTTTAATTACATAAACTGCAGCTATATTCCTAAAGTTCATCAAGTACAGTACTGTATGTTATTAAACAGATTTGACATAAACTTGTAGATGTAAAAACAGCATTTTGTTTTCCAACTCATCATAGTTCAATGCTTTATAATCACATCCCATATATAAATCTTTAACAATACCTGAAAACATTAACTTGTATTAGTCTGTGTATGAAAATACCTGTCAATCAATTTGGAGCTAATAAGTAAGGATAAGGATAAAGGATAAATAAGTGACATCTTACAGCTGAATAATAAACTTGTCATTGCTCTGTGATAGTATCTTTCTTCACTTCAAACATATCTAGCATTTCTGTGCTGCAATTTCTTGGTACTTATCAGCCAACATAACTGCAGATGCATACAGATATATCTGTGGTATCGGCTGATATGTCAGTTCTAATCCAGTGCTTTAAATATTCAATTGAAAAACGTTCCCTCCCATATTATGCACAAAAAAAAAACAAGTTTGACCACATGCACAGATAAAAAAACATGTGACAATAGCACATTCAAATGACTGGCTGAACAAGTTAGAGGACAATAACCTTGCCCTACCTGCAAGAGCTTTTTATCTGCAAAGGCCATGATTCCCTCAAAGATGATAACACTGGCACCATATACGGTTTTCTGTGGACACATGTGCATGTATTACAGTACAATGTCCATACACAGTAAAAGGACATACAGACAGCATGAGTTATTGCAACAATTATCATGCTCAATCCTAATTTGACAGGCACTAACTGTAGTTAAAGAGATATTTTGCTGATTTAAAATCCAGCTCTGTCATTGCCCGCGGAACTGAGAAGCGGAGGTCTGCCAAGATCTGCCTCATTTCACGTCATCTGGCGGATCTCAGCAAACCTCCGCTGCTTCGCTCCTTTGTGCGCTGACACCACGCAAGGAAGCCAAACATTGTTCATTTGCACACAATGCCCACACAAAGATGACACAGAGCTGGTTTAAAATGGACAAAGTATCCCTTTAATGGATATAAAAGTATAAACACAAGAAATCACAATAATGGCTTGTCAGTAATAGGGTTGCACAATATTAACAAAATGTGATATTGCAATATTGATTATGAATATTGCAATATCAATATTAATTTTGATATTTTTAAACATATGTAAAATTACAAAAGTTACGGGAAAACACATAATAATAAATTCATAACAAATTAAACAAGTTTTCTTACAACACAAGGTTTATTTCAACTGACTGTCATATTGGACTGGTACAACATGAATAAATAAATAAGGACCATGTCTACAGAACAGGACATGTTTTACTGGTTGGACAGTATAAAATATATAAAGAGAAGAGGATAAAACTTTTCTTTCGCTTCTCTGATTCGTTTTGTTGTCTCTATCAATTACTTCACTTACACTGTCACCCTGTCAAAATATGCACACACGTGGTACGCTCCATAGGGTTTGTCACATAGTGGACCCATGCGCTGACGTGCAAGTGGCACGGTAACTGGCCAATGAAACATGATCATTATAGTGTTTCAAGCGGGCTCTAAATCAAACTAACTAAGCCACACAACCAACGACCAGGACAAAGCACTCCACAAAATAAACAAAATATTGTAGACTTATTGTGACACTTTCGATATTTTGCAATAACAATATTGAATCAATATATCTTGCACCCCTAGATATGAAATTGTATATCGTGATATTGTGATTACGATATTGAGTCGCTATATCTTGCACCCTTAGTCAGTAACCATCTGGAGTAGCAGATTTGCAATGTGACTCTAAACCTCTGGCGAGGGAGATTAAAAACCTCTTAGGTAAAAGAGAAACTGAGATTATATGGCAGACTCACTCATAAACTCCCCAAAGTGCATTGCAATGTGTTTGGGTGTGTGCTTTCATCCTTACCCACTCCTTCTGTCTCCCATGAGTTGTAAAGTCATAGACAGGGATTTTTACACTCTTGCCCTGTTTGAGTTTGTGCAGGGTGTGTGTCAACAAATCAAAGTCAAAGGCATCAGGGTGGTCAAAGTTATAGTCATTACTGGCAGCCCGAGTCTGCTGTTCCCGGGGACAGGACCTGAGGATTGCAACAATGCTAGAATTACTTTACAGCGAACTTGCCATAACAATAATGCTTTCAAAAATGACAAAAAATGATTTCCTGATCAAAATACTTGCTCTGTCTCACACTTTCTGGCTTTTGCCAAGACACAAAAAATTTTTTGCATATCAATAATAAAAATGCATTCCAATAAAACAGGCACACATGCTCAAATAATGGATTGCCGCATAATTTACATAAGCTTATGCAAAAACACTTAGACACAGATCACAGTTCAAGAGCAGTTGAAGTAGTTAGGGGACCTAAATTTAGGAGAACATCATGCGACACTGTGACGTCTGTACCAAGTGGTGTGTGTGCTTGTGTGTGTACGCCCTCAGGGTGGTTGAGCATTGAAAGCCCAGAACTGGTATTTGGCAGTTTTAGAACAGCCACATTCCCTTTTCAAGCAAACTGATTACACATTAAATATGATAAACCAGTGTTACAGGCTTTCTGTAGGCAGTAAGCAAACATGAGAAAACCTCGAAAATTTGGAAAAACACAAATTCTAGAACAAATGTTTTGCTTGCCGACCTCAGGTATTGCAGTGTGCAAACTAGCCCTTGCAGTGGGCTAAAGTACCACTGGCCAGTGGTAAATCCCTCCTACTCTGCACAGCCTGAACCGCTGCTGTCAGATTGTGACAGGATTACATAACCGGAGAGTGGGTGGAGGTATTGAGGGGCAAGACTGATGGCTCTTGCTTATTTGCTCTCCACCACTCTTTTTCTCTCCCCAATTCACTCACCACTGCGCTTCTCTTTTAACTCATCCGCCCTCTAATATTTTATCCTTTCTGGCTCCTTACTCTCATTACCCCTCTGGGAACCCAAGGCAATCCTATTCTCTCTTACTCGCAGTCTCATTCTTTCCTTCCTTTTGGCTGCTGAAGAGTTAGAAGCCATCCAAGACTAGTGATTTATTGTACTTATCTGATGATCTCAAGAATATGAAAGCATTTGGATTGATGTCAAAACATGAACAAACATTAAAAAATTCAGGTAAGCTAAATTTTAAGTAATATACATCCAGGATCTTAACCTCACATTACAACATTCATAAAAAGGTGCGTGGCTGCATGCAAATAGACACTCACTATACAGAATACACATACTGCACAATGTGCACACCTTGTAAAACGAGTCCATTGAAAGTAGTACAACCCATGGAACATCTAGATCTTCAATAATTTTCCTGGCTACGGTTGTCTTCCCTGAAGCACTGCCGCCACACAGACCTGTAACAGAATATTGACACAGCCATTAGGTAAACTTGCATACACATAATTGCAAAAGAAATTTACCTTAAATACCTTTGCCTGGTGGGAACGTAGTATACTAGTGCTAGCTTGACAGGGCACCCAATTACTTGCATATTGAAGTTGCTTTAGGCTATTACTTGCATGTAGAGAGGCAGGCAGAAACAGTGCTTCAAAGTAAACACCCCCAATAATTGCTTTCAGAAAAGCAGAGCCACATCTCCCTCAGTTAAAATGCCAATAACAACTCTGAATGAACTTGTCAATACACATTAGCAGTAAATTTAGTGACTGTTTATTTCTGCAAAGGGCATCTCTAATCTGCTTATACAGGGTAAATAAATATTAATTAACTAAAATAAATATTCCTGTGTCAAATGTGTAATAGTAAGGTTCTGATATCAGCATTATGTGTTTAGATGTCATGATGACACTACAAATTACTGGTAGAATATACTCGAAATGATAAAAAGATTTGAAAGGCAGAAAACACCAGTGTTTTTACATTGTGGCATGCATCTCTTTAAGTGTCCTACCAATGACGAAGGCATCTTTGGACTGTGCTCCATGTTCGTTGTACCAGGGTGGGCGGCCAGCGGTGTAGATGGTTCGTTTGGAGGTGCGTAGGAGAGGAGGCTCAGACTTGCACTGACTGGTAGTCCTTTTCCTGGGTGAAAGTCCTGTGCTTACCGAAGGGAGAAGCCGGTCCAGTGATCCCTCCCCACCCCCACTGTAAAGCAACAAACACACAACAAAGCATGCTATCACTTATATTTTATGGGACTGAACAAATTCCTGGTTTTGCTTAGCACTGTATACACCTTTAAAAAAAGGAGCAATTTCTTGTTACCATCATTTTAAACAATTACATCTGTAGTAGTTCTATATACTGCAATAAAATGTCTTGTGGCCACAGTATGACAGGGATTTTTATTTAAAGGTGCTCTAAGCGATGTTACGCGTGTTTTAGTCTACAATATTTGTTTTCACATACAGCAAACATCTCCTCACTATCCGCGAGCTGCCTGTCGCCAGAACACACTGTAAAAAATCGCGGTCTCTGTAGACAGCCAAGGTTCTACAAACGGCAACAAAAACAAACTGTGCCCACACAAACAGCGTTCCAGCCAATAACCGACAAAAAGGATTTGGGGGTGTGGGTTGGGGGGTTAGTGCACGGAAGCACAGAAGGGAGGGGACGGGGATGAGGAGGAACGACGGGCAAGCTAGTTTACAAGTCAACAAGAAGTAACGTCACCCAACATCGCTTAGAGCACCTTTCACTTATGGTAATAAACTACACGCTAAAACATACAATAGTACAACCACTGTTCATTAGTACCAACAAGAAAGCCATGCTGACACAAATGCAATTTATCTTTAATGAATGAAAAGCTCCTTCCTGTTTCTCTCCAGTGATAAAACAAACACGACGACAGACAAATAGCCAGTTTGAGTGTGTAAAAAGTGACCCAGTAAACTGACAATAAAAAAGACTGAGCTGGTGTTATGCTGTCGCTTGTCATGGGTTAATGTTTAGTAGTATCTCTTCAACGGGTGAGCTTTGTCCAATCTTGTACAGTATAACTGCGGCAAGTATGCTACAGGCCTCGGTTAAGTTGTGCAACTGAATGGTGTGTTCATGCAATACACTAACAGTGGTGGTAAGAGACTAAGATTGTCTGCAATAATGTGTTTTGACAGATACCAAGATAAAAAGGTCCTTCATTCAAAACAGGTATGACACTCTAATGGGAGCCAGGTAGAGTAAATTTGCATGGATAATTCAAATTGAACACGTTGGTCAAACATATCTTCTGCGCAACACAATAACAATACTGATGACTAACTTCCCACTAAGAGTAAGTTTATGTAATACCTGGTTAAGATGACTTGCATTTCAACACCAAAAAACCTGCATCTGCTGACTTTTGTAACAGTAAGAAAAAGTTACTAGAACAAGAGTTCTTACAAGAGGAAAGTGATGAAAAATAAGCACTAACATTCAGTTGAGTGTTGTGACTACTTAAAATCCAGAGCAGATAACAACAATACAAAGAACTAGTCTAACACTTTGTTGAGTAACCGTCTTCTCAAACTCAACTTCCCTTGGAAATCCTGCTTCACCTCTCTTACAAATGTTTAGTCTGTCAAAGTCTGCAACATCTGTGGTGCATTATCTTTATAAAAAACTAATTGGACATTGTAAGTAAAGCTATCACTTTTAAATAAAGTCATGAATAATAAATAGCACAAGAAATATCACCAAGAAGGATCACCAAAAACAAATGCAAACTACCTTGGTTGTTTTACAAACACAAGTTTCTTAGAGTGATAAGTCTCACCAGGTAACAGTTGCTAACAACACTTACTGTAGTATTCGAGACATCCACACTTCACCTAGTGAGGATTGTAAAAGGCCAGATGCCATAACTGTATTGTGCTGTGTAAGAGAGCAATCCTGGATAGCCCTCTGTCTATTTTCTCTGTTATTCAGTGTCAAGAGGTCGGATGTGAGCTTGGATGGAGCCAGGAAGCAAGCATTGACTGTGAGAAGACATAGACTATGAGGTATAGCCCACTCCACTATCAGTTAAAGCCAAACCAGGGTGCAATAAAAGATTAGTCTAGGTGACTGCTGACTCATGCCCTTCTGGAGTGTGTACAGTCACAGCACTCATAAACACATATACGCACACTCATCTTTGAATACAACATTGTTAAACGAAAAGGTTGTATTTAAGGTGGTGTGGCAAAAACAATAGCTAGACAGAATTTAGGTAAATAAAAACAAGAAGACAAAAAAGCAACAAAAAAATAGGTAGAAGACAAAAATAAAAAATAAGAAAAAAACAAATCAAATTAATAAGTAAAACAAATAAAAAAAAAATGAAGAGCAACAAAAAACAGATACACAACATCACATGAAAGTGAGTCTATAAAAATGGGTCCAATAAAACTTTTGTTCCATATCATAATCAGGCGTAATCCAATAATTGGTCATGTGGTGAGTTAGCTAGTTATCAGGATTATTTTAGTAAGTTTATTTATAACAAATAAATGTTTTACAATAAAGAATGAATGGAAATAGATGAACAATCAGAACTTTCCTGAAAGCATTTAGATGCAGATGTGATGGGAAAAAGCACTGTGCATGCAGATGGTTGTAAATTGACTGAATTCCTTTTTTTTGGAATGCTGGGAAATGATGTGTAGGAAGAGCTACTGAATGTGGTGCATGGCTACAATTAAATTAATTGGGCATGCTTTTAACCAAAACATGCTTTAATAGTTAACCAATAAGTTTACTATTAAGAGCTACGCTATTAAAATTGTGCAAATTTACAATTCCCATGCTTAACTTCCTTTGAAAAG
This sequence comes from Etheostoma perlongum, assembly GCA_026937815.1. NCBI lineage: Eukaryota > Metazoa > Chordata > Actinopteri > Perciformes > Percidae > Etheostoma > Etheostoma perlongum. The sequence continues at coordinate 13,232,477 of CM049377.1, forward strand.
TTTTCGACTCTGCAAGCCTAGTCGTAGCTTACAGTACATGTTGTTCCTTTTTCCCTTCAACCTTTGTGGTGGCAGGTCTTGATTCAAGAGATTCCAGATTCCTCTCATTTTCATTTAGCAAAACACAGAAATATGTCAAGCATTGTCAAGCAACGACATTACGAGCATGGCTCCTTTAAAAACACAGATAAAAAAACGGTGATAAAATAGAGCTCTACAATAAACAACAAAGATTGATTAAAGACAACACATGGCATTCATTTGACAAAACACAACCTTAAATCTACAGAGACTACAACTTCCTAGTTCAGTTGGGGATTCAGAAAAACCAAATGTAAAATAATTAAATGGTATACTACTATGTTTACTACTGTTTGCTTCTGACAAACCTCCTCATACACTAAAATAAAACTTAAGCAACTCTTTACTTTTTCATTACAATGTCAGCAAAAAGCACTATTACATTCACTCACACGTAATATGTGTTAATACATGACATATATGCAAACTTTCCCAAAGCATGTCAACAAAAGATGAGGGCTATATCAAAGACTGCAATTGTCTCTCCTGTTTATCCACTTTTTGAAGAGAGAAGCTATGGCGATGGAAAGCTCTGTCAGGGTGGAAAAGCAAAAACACCTGAGAACACTAAAGTAAAACAAATAAATAAATAGATAAAATGCACTTACCTGCCATCAGATCTTAGAGTCCAACAGCCAGATATTCTAGCTCCTGAGTAAGATGGTAGAGAGTTCATAACTATATGAGTAAAAATGAAGGGAGGCTCCCACTGCGTGTACTCCGCAAGTTGTTCTTTAATCCTATATTACTGCCAACAGGTATTCTCCGTATATATATACACATTCGCGCACAATAAAGCACTTAACAGCATTGCCCTCTGGTACAACACATCCAGAGAGAGAGAGAGGGTGGGGAGTATAGAGGGGAATCAAATTGGATGAGAAACGAAACTTTAAACATGTGTTTAGCTTTCGGTTTCTTCCAGTGGAGCAATAGAGGGAGAGAGAAGGCACTGCAGCTGGTAGAAAGAACACACTCAGTGTGGAACTACAGCACAGCTTTTCCCTCCTCTTTCACTCGCTCTCTACTCCTCCCCTCAGTCGTCCGACCAACAAATGTAAGAGGATAACCTACCCTACAGATTATGTTCATTAGGTGGTATTAATAGCATCAGGTTAGAACCAGACCTTCCCACTCTTGGCACACACACACACACACACACACACACACACACCAAGCTTTGGCAGTCTGTTTTTGACAGTCAGTTTCACAATATGTGGCTGCAAGTGAAAGAGGGACCAGAAGAAAGCGACAAAGACACAGATAAACAACTGGGAAAAACAACCCTCCCCTTCTGTTTCAAGCTGTTGGGGATGTGAAGAGAGGGAGAAATGGAGAGAGAGAGAACATGACAGAAGGGAAGGGCAGAAAGGAGGCGATGTGCTTTTTCCCCTGCAGGGACTTGCCATGTCTCAATGAGCCTTACACCAGAGTCTGGAGACAGCGCACACACACGCACACACACACACACAAGTGTGTCTCACTATCTTTGTGGGGACCAGTCATTGACATAATGCATTCCCTAGCCACTTACAATAACCTTAACCATCAAATCTCAAATGCCTAACCTTAACCCTTACCCTTACCCTAACCCTAACCATAACCTAATACTAACCCTGATCCTAAAACCAAGTCTTATTCCTCAAACAGCCCTTTAAAGTTGTGGGGACCAGCATTTTGTCCCCACAAAGCTGTCAGGACCCCATAAGTATACTGTATTCCCAGTTTTTGGTCCCCACAAATGTAGTAAAACATGGTTCACACACACACACACACACACACATACACACACACACACACACACATGTCCCCTCCCTAACTTTACTCACAGTGAAGGGTTGGGAATAAACAGCATGATGAAACCCAACACTACCTGACTGCTATATCAGCTGACAGGCTTTGCACACATAAACACACACATGCATGCACTTACACTCCTCCAAGGCCACAGCCTCCACGGGCAAACAAATCATTATTCTCAGAGAATAGAGGAGATGGACTAATTGTTTCCCAGTACAGCAAAAACAAACCAAAGAATTGAGCAAGCCACAGCTCAATAACCACATTGCTCAGAGAAGCTACTGGATCAGATTTAAACCAACATTAAAATGTTTCCAAATATTTTGATTTTGGACTTCTGTCAAGACCATATTTTGGTTTCCTTGCTTAAGACCACAGGGGAGACAGACACACGGTAGTTCAGTGTTTTTATCGATTCTTCACTGTAGTTTTGGGACTGTTGCGGTTACTTGAAACTGCAGTCAGATGACAGCTGCAAAGCAAGAAAGCCACATCGAAACAAGCCTAAACTGGTTGCCATGCCAAACATTCAGCTGTCTCTCTATGGCTACTGAGACATTCAGAACATTCATAGATCCGAATGAAATTCATTGTGTAATATAAGTGCAGTGAGATAAATATTAGACTATTTAATACAAGCAGTATACAATGTGGACTCAATCCATTTGTCTCTTATAGCTCATTTTAACATGCATAATTGAATCATTAAAGAAACTGAACACTTAAAATAAAAATTCAAGTCACATTTTATAAGAAGTCAAAAAGGTACAACATATTCCAACATGATCCAAATGACAACTTATCTATTTTAGGAAAGACTTATGTAAGTAGATGGAGGACAAAATAATTAACCATAACCATGAAGCTAAATCAAAGCTTTGCAGTCATTTATATTCTGACTGTCAGAGAGGTATTTATTTAGGCTATATGTTGTGGTACTTTTGGGTTGGATTTCATTATATTGACCCACTTAAAGCATTGCATGTAAGTTGTGTGCACAGTAACAGTAAGAACCCCTCATTGGATAGACAAATGCAGCAACACCCTCTTGTGGCCCAGTAGTAGGGTGGTACCAAGGCTAGTTTTTTTTACTGTAGGTGGTTACAGAGTTTGGATCTAACATGGGTCAATATCACAGTATGACATGTTGTTTACTCAGCTACAGTATTAGCTAGTCACCTGAATCAAATGTTATCCTTTTCTGTAGCCTCGTACTTTCCGAGATAGGGGGCATTTGTTTGTCACAAATGAGCATTTTACTCATGCTGCAGTGCCAGCAGAAAAGACCATGTCATGCTTGTCCTCTGCTCTCAATTAAAGGTGTATTTTAGTGATTTATTCAGCTCTCTCTAGCTCGCCACACCCGCTACATGGTACGTTAGCATATTTAAGGTGACATGTAGTGTTCGTAAATACGCTTGTGATTTCCTGGTTTGAGAAGATGAAAATTAAGTTATCAGGAGGGCACCTCGTGCAAAATAGGATAACTGTTATTACGAAGTAAAGGAGTGGACACAATTACCGACTAAAAGTAATTGCGTTAATACATCTGTAATAAACCTAATATTACACTGTAACTTCCTGGCTGCAATCACAGCGACATGTTGCTTTCTATAAGGTAGCATAGCTGTTCCGGTGACTGTAGGACTGTATCAGGCACACAGGGTGACAACTCGTGTTTCCGTAAAGATGCTTAAACCAACTGACGGTGGACATTTTAAGAAAGGGTAGGCCGAAAATCGTTTTATAAAGTCAGTGGTTTCCAAAAAACACCAAACATTTAAACCGTGTTACCTGTTCGACACAGAGGAAGTTCTCTCTTCGTTCTCCATCTTTGAGAGCCTTTCTTCCCTGCTAACGGAGGTACTCTGTTGACAACCATAGACAGTTAGCTAATGTTGAGAGCAGTTAGCTTAGTGTCGAGGCATCGTGGGGCTTGTAGGCGTACCTATTTGATTTCACCATTGAGTCCTAGGCATTACAAGCATTTGTCCTTCAGATGGACTCCAAGACCCAAAATGCATCTCTTCTGTTCTTTCGCTCTACAGCAAGTAGCATTTCCAGAATCATATCACACAGTACAGCAGGGCCTTTTCGAAAGCTGAAACGGGTGGAGTGAAACAGGCCACGTGTGGGACTTCAGATCTGAATACTGACATTTATCATTTTATTGGTATTTTTATTACAAACATAGACATGTTATTACATTTTTTGTGTGGCATTTAATATAAAAAACATGTCTTTGTCTATGACTTTATACAGTTACAACTAAAGTAGGCCAATACATTTATAGATGCAAAAACATAATGTGGTTAGACATTGCATCTGTAGGTCTGAATCGTAATAAATCCTACATAACAATGATAAAAGCCAACATGGAATTGTGAAATACCTCACACACTCTTAACACGAAAACCCATGTGTAACTATAAAGTTGAGTTATTCATTTATGTAATTACAGTTGAGTAAAAAGCATTTTTCACATTTGACAGAGGGACATATCATACAAGAAATGTCATTTTATTTAATCAATGATGGTTCCCTTCCATTTAGATGTGGGAGTGAGCCAGCATGAACAAAACAGTTTTCTTAAAACTGACCCAAAGGAGTTCTGCCTTTAATCATGTTTTTAGGCACACAGGTCTGTGTTTGACAAGTCATTTTGAGAAATTACATTGCCATTGTAACAATTATCAAAACTTTGTAAAACGTTGACACAGTTGACACAATTTTAGTCAACAAACTTTTATTAATTAGTTGAAGGATACTAATGCACAGGTAATACAACAAGTTTGGGAGAAAAAATTGTAACAGTTCTCTAAGGATATGTTGATGTCTCCTATGTTTCTATACAGTTTCATTTCAGATATGGAAATCTTTAATACATTATTAGTCTCATTTCACCTGTTACCTATATATCATAACCAGTTATGAGCTACAACATCATCTCTTAAAACTTTCCACAGTTTCATCACAATGGCCCAGACAACCGAGGTGGATGCCATTTCCTGCTTTTGAAGTAGGTAGCATACAAAACGAACCACTGTTGTCCAAATAAAAGAGTAAAATGATCAGGCTGTCTAAGGGGATTTCTAAGGATTAACCTTGGTTTTGGAAATAACATTGCTGACAAAGGGAAGACGCTTTGAGCCTGCTGTTTCCCGGGGTACAAAAGTCACACACACCACACACAGCCAGGCTAACTAGAAAGCTCCAACAACACTCCTATTTCAAGCCTATTTCATGGTATAGTAAGTGCACTAAATACTGAAACAAACACACATACATAAGCCTTGTTGTCCCTTATTGAATAGATAATAATAAAGGACTCTCTCAATGTGTTTGCCATCGTGTACTGAAAAAGCTCAATTTATGTGCATCATCTAAATGGATAAAATAACAGTGTATCCCGACACACAGGCTTACAATGTTCTTTGTGGTCTACAAATATTTTCAACCTTTTTTTTTTAATTATTTTGTTTAATTTCATAATATGTAAAAAGCATTTTCAAAGCAAACAAACAAAAGTAGGGGTGTGAAAAAAGCCATACAATTTTGAGAAGACACATCAATATCAAAATATCAGCAAGCCAACAAAACCAGCTAATTATGGTGTATTGCTGTACTCTAAAGATGTTGCAGTTAGCTCACACTGCGGGATAGATATGTGTTTTCCACATCATAGGAAGACAGATAGTAAAGGGTGTGATAAAATATAAAATACCCACTGTCAAAAGCAGTGCCTAACCATTATATTGCAACACCAAAGCTTGTCAGGTAAACACAGTCAATGTGACGTTATTAATGAAATGTGTAACAAGCAGCTGATGAACCGATTCTGTGTCACAGCATAACACTCAACGAAAAGTGTTACCATTTTTGACATCCAGTCATTACAAAGGTGCTAACTGTTTTGTACACACACACACATACATACACACATAAAGGTCTGGACAACTCATATTGAAAAGGTCCAAGGACCAATCAGTGCTTGTCTAACTTATCCTCTCCATCGGTTGAACCTGGATAGAAGATAAAGGTCCATCCCACTAATAGGGACAGACACATGCATAATCATTCCCACCTGAATAACCTCCATCAGTTGATTAGTAATGGAGGAATTCCGCTAAAATCTTTGCTTCACAATATTAAAGGTCACAGCGTAGGGATGACACCACCTGGGACACATATATTTCAAATTCAATGTTTCTTAAACATGTTCTTCTGACATCAGTCCTTGATTTGAATAATGATTTGTTGGTGCAAAAATTTCATAAGACTTGCCAGTAAGGAGAAAGTGGACTTAACTGAGTTCAGGTCCTTAAGGTAGAGTGGCAAGTAAAGCACTCTTATTACCTCACCAGAATATCCCCACAACACAACTTTATTCAAAGCTATCAGATTGCTATATGGGTAATACACACAAGAGAATATAAAATAGATTTATGATCTGTCGTTTTCTTTTTAAGCAAGGAAGTCATTATTTTTGTAGACATAGACTCCAAATATAAATCAAATATTTATGGAGTTTTCATTTGCTCAAATCTTTAATATAACTGTGAATTCAAGTATCTACTTTAAACATGTTAAAGTGAAAATATTCTCTAAATTGCACACATTTCAGACTTGAAAAGTAATTTAATAATAATGGGTTATTATTATTTTTAATCTGAAGCTAAACTAACTTTAAGTGGGATGGAGCAGCCTTAAAATTCAACAAGACCTGTTATGGCTTTGTGTGGTGAGTCATAATTATACGGTCATGTTTGATTACAGATGCTATCTAGAAAGTGTTAACCAGGCTGCTCATTACCCATGTAAAGACAAATGTAGTTTTTCTCTAGTTAAAAGTTTTCATCAGAGTAAAATATTCCTACTTCTGTGCCTTACAGCCACTAGGTTAGGTTGAATACTCCTGGAGTGCAAAAATACAAGAGACAAGCAAGAGGGGTTAAGGGTTAAAGTGCAAGGCAATAACTTGGAGCATCCAGGAATTAATTCATATACATCATTATAATTGAATCTTTGTTTTCAATTTTTTTTTATTTAATAAAAGATTATTTCCCTCACCCTCTCTATAAAAGATATTTGTATTCTCTCCTCAGCTCTTTGATTCAAGCTAAAGCTGAAGCCAAAATATGGCCTCCTTAAAAATGGTGTTACAATCATTTGATTGTGCTGCAATGGTGCAACAAGCATCACACAAAATTCATCTCTCTGTCCAACATTTAGCTTTGCCAGTCCTATTTTAGACAGAATGCTTCAAGTTTTCTTTTCTTTAAAATCAATTAAACAATGCCATATTAAGTATTAACTTATACCCTACAGATGGAAATCTCAAACAATCACTTTTTGGGTATTCTGCTTATTAACGTCAGTGTAAAAGAACTGTGGAAACAATCTTTTGGACACTTACTCATGGTCGTCAAAGCAGATACCTTTCACTGTCATGTGATGCAGATCAAATAAAAATAAATATCACTGAAGTGAGCCAAATGGCTGTAGGAAAAACAGAGTGGAATATGATTAACAACTGACCAACATTTTAGCTTATATGAGTATGTCTTACTTAAAACATGAAAAGTAAAAAACAAGAACATTAAACCAGAAAAGAAAATCAAGTTCAAAACAAAATTGCACTACAGCACACACTGCAAAAAATTCTGACTGCTCATGATCCAATTGGACGTGTCAGGCTTTAAAATGACAGGTGGCATCATTGCTTTGAGTATATAGATATATAGATATAGATATTATTTATGTACACAGTACAGTATATCTGTGGAGAAAATGTGAAAACACTAGCTATTAATAAATGACTTCACTATGCTAATAGAATATCCTTTTTAAAACCTCTCAAACACAACATGAATATTGTAGAGAGAATTACTCTGCATTTGTTTGGAATACTAACTCTGTTTAGAAAATTCTATCTATGTTGAAGTCAGGATTGTATCTTTGATTGGTATTGACACCTCTGCTGTGAGTACAGAAACTGAAATGTGTGCATTAAAAAGGAGACAAAAGTGGAATGGAGAAATAAAACACTACTGTTACATGAGTATTTTTATAACAGTAGACACATTTACTCTGGGATTTCAAAAAGTCTGTACTAAATGTTTTACTTCTTAAGGGTTGATTTAGCTTCCTTCTCAGTGCCAAGTTCTTGTGGAGTTAGAAAGGTAATTAGCTTCCTCGCATAACATTTACAGTAAGCATCCTCTCTGGCTCCTGGGTCGACAAAAGCAGAGCTACTCTGACAATGACAGCCTCTTGGGTTTGCTTCGTCTGGTGGTGCAGGGGATGGGCTGTCGGTTTTGGCTTGAATAAGCACTGTCCGTTTGGGTTGGGGATCAGGGTGGTGGACTATGAAGGGGTCACGGCAGGGGTTGAGTTTTGAGTAGTGGTTGGTGCTTCAGTTTGTGTTTGGTGAGGCGCAACCACAGGGGGGCGCTCTTTGGGCTTGCGGCCCCTCTTCTTACCAGTGGTGGCACCGTTCCTCACCTCAGCTTTGATTCCATTGTTCTCCGGCGCTTTACTCTTGGTATTGGAGACCACTTCACTGGCTGCTGCACGAAACCAGTTCTAAGGCGATAAAACACACTGTCAGGAGCACGTATACAGCTGGATAACTTTTCTACTGTAATTGGTAGGGTTGGGTCCCGTACACATTTTTACCGGGACCATCCTGAAATTTGGTACCTTTTTTCTGTACTTTCCCGTACCGAAAATTAAAAAATTAACCGTTAGATTAATTAACTGTACTGTCCTGCAGTACTTGTCCTTGTAGGCTATTTGCAGTATATTAAATCGTTTTTGACCTAATTATTTTGCACTGAAATGACCCGTCTGTCCATCAGCGCTCTGTGCATGTCCTCGCACAGAGCGGCTGAACATCGGAGCTCGGCTTCACGGCTGAGACACGAATAGACTATTAGTTTACAGCTTTTACTTTTAAACACAAAAGGCATGTCCACTTTAATATATACTATTTAAACATATCTGTGGTCAAGATCGTGGTATGGGTGTGTCTGGGGAACGCTACCGTCGTTGCGGGTGGGTGCTCCTATAGTTATAAAACGATTATTAGACTATTAAATATGCCAATTCTGATATGTTCATATAGCCTACTCAAAACAGACAGGGCAAACTAACGCAGACAAGTTAGCTTACCGTTTTTCGGTGATATGCCATGTTTGTAGTCGAGCTGCAATATGCAAACTGTTACTTGCAAACTTTGCATTTTACTTTTTTCCGTTATCTATTTTTGTAAAATGCTGCCACACTGCCGATGTCTTCAACATGGTTGAGGAGGACTGACTGTAAATTAAACACTCACAATTAAATAAATATTCAGCAAACCACTAAACCAAGGCTTTATAGTTCTTTCTTCAATCTATCTCCAGTGGGTTGGGCTAATCCAAAAAAAGTGAAAACAAGGGGGGTGTTCTGAAGACAGACTGTTACCTGTGAAACAGAGATGCTCTGAAAACACCCCCATTAGCAATTAGTGCTTTCCACCCATAGACCTTAACGGTCTATGCTTCCACCTGATGAAATTAACACAGCAAAAAATCGACCAATCAGAATTTTGATCCAGCCAGAACGTATGGACCAATAAATCAACTAGTCGAGTGGGAGATTACAGCCCTAGTGATCACGCACCACCCCCACTCCTCCTAAACGCAGTTGCTAAGAGCGTTTATTCCCTCAAGTCAAGGAGGACACGAAGGATTAAAAAAACATGGCAGACTCTTAGAGGTAATTATCTTGTAATTGTTATGTCCTCTTCCTCTCCCAAAGCTGAATGCTACTGTTATTAATGTACAACGCATCACTCAAGCTTCTGCACGCAAAAGTCACCGGACTACACTATTTTGTAATATTAGCTTTGTATTAACTCTTTTGGCAATGGCTTGAATGTAACTGACATTTATTAATATAGTATAGTTGCGCACTATAGCTTTAATGTGTTATGTAAAGCGTTTTGAATTACCTTGTTGCTGAAATGTGCTATAGAAATAAAGTTGCCTTGCCTTGTCCTACCAACCTCCAGCCTGTCGATCCATCACCAGGGCATAGAGAACGCAGTGCCTGCCTGTCTCAGAGGAAGCGTAACCGCATCGCGACAGCTTTCAGGTCTACATTATATTTTATTGCAGCGAACGCTCTCTGCAGGGCGTTTTGAAAAGTGTAACCACACTTGCGACCGCTTTATGGGCAATGCCCTCACTCACTGTGTATTGGACAAGCTGCAGAGGCGACATAGTTTCACTCCGTCTGCACCGCAGCTCTGCCCGCTTGAGTATCGGAGCTGAGCCCCGCTCTCTGTCAAACATGTGGAGAGGACAGAGAAGCTCTCAGGTACCGTAATTTGGCACCAATTGATTTAAAGCTTAACGGTAAACGGTTGTACCCATGTAATCCGGTCAGTACCCTAAGAAGTACAGAGTTCGGTACCCAACCCTAATAATTAGTGGGCCATACAACCTGACTTAATACAGTAATATGGAGCCCCAGAAGTTCCATAAGATAGTATTCATTTAAGATTTTAACCTTATGGGAACATGCTTTTATATGGTAGGAAAAACGTATTTTGTGGGAACAAAATGTATATATTAATTGTACAAAATGATTGCGTTATACTATATTTGAGGGGAAAATCTAGAGTCAGTCAAGCACTTGTTTGCCCAACATACAGTAGGTATACAACCTTGTTGCGTAAACAAAAATGAAAATGCTGCTTGTGAGAGAGTACTTGAAGTAATACTTAATAATATAGAGGTTTGAGAAGTTCACACTGAGAATGACCCACCTGTGAGTGGGTCTTGCTGATGTGATACTTCACGCCGCTTTCTGAGCTGAACTCCTTCTGACAAATGAGACAAGTGTACTTTCCCAGTTCTCCATCACCCTGCAACACACCAGATTACAGTCTGTAGGTATCAGTCAACACCAACCGTTAGAAATGAATAGATGCATTTGTGTGGATAACATTTGTCTTATACCTTTTAGTTTGCATTGCCTTAATGTGTTGGTGTAATAATAACAACACATTTCTTTTTCCAAATCCGGTTAGCAAAGTTTTTAACAACCCTTATGACTCTTTGAAACTTTCTTTGAAATGCTGTTCATATTTATGGTTGTGCTGTACTGCATTAAGCTGTTGTCTCTTTCAGTGATGTTAACAGGTTGCAGAGGCAAAGCACTTAACAAACACTCAAAAAAGATTATTTAAAAAAAAATTATAATAAGAGCATTAACAACAATGACCTGATCCTGAACTCAAGTATACATCTGTTACAATTCTGCGTCAATTCCATGTGTGTGTGTGTGTATTCTTATTTTTAATACAGTATCTACAGAGACAAATGTAATCAGGTTGGTGGCTTTGCTCCAGGTTGAGTGTTTGTACCTGGCTGCAGTTGGCAAGGTGGGCTTTTAGTCCTGATACACTGGAATAGACAGCTTCACAGTTCTATAGACAAAACAAAAAATAAACAGAGTAACCAAACTCACTCAATCCATATTCCTGTGAAATCAACAGTCTGATTATTATAAACATAGTGCTTAATATTAAGACAAATCTCAGAATCAATGTTTTGTTTATTTGAAATATGGAAATTAATTTTCTCTTCATATTGTTACACATTAAACCAGTCAATGATCTTACTTCATTTGTGCAGCAGATGAAGCCCTTCTCCTTGACTTGGTTCTTCCAGGTCTCTAATAGCTCTTGGCTGAAGTTAGGGAGGCCAGGACGGGTGTAGTTTAACTACACACAAAATAATATAATAATAATATCAGTATTTCTTGCAGTGTTACAATTTTAAAGTATGTGTTTAAAAAGATATTATATTTATCTGATGTCTAACCACTTTTTGTGAAACCTTTACATTAGAGTGATAGTTGTGGAGATGTCTTCTTGCAGTACACATTGCTGTCCTGTGTCCATGCCTGTGCATATGTGTGAGTTGAGTATGCATGTGTTTATGTCAACTATGTTCATGTATACATGTCAGCTGAGAATGTGGATTGTGTGCTTGATGTATCCCCTCTCTGTCCTCACCCTCTTGCTATCAGGCACCAGGTCATCCTTGATGCGGCGCTTGGTGCCCCAGTCTTTGGCCAGCTCGTCCTCTGCTATCTCCTGCAGGTGGAACACTGCCACCTGAGCTGACCGGCGCCTCACTCTGCCACTTGGGGTCCGTTCAAAGTCATCCCCCTGGCTCACAGTTTGTGCTGCTTTTTCTTTGACTCGCTCCCTCTCCTTTTCCTTTTCCTTGTCCTTGTCCCTCACTTCAATTTCCTTCTCCTTAGGGTGGCCGGGTGCTTTCTCCTGCCAATCCTTCTTCTCAAGCTGGCTTTGCTCCTTTATGCGTAATGATGGAGACTCCTCAGAGACCACCTGGGGGAGCAGAAGGGCACTTCTTTGAGTGACAAATGTGGGTAAACTTTGGCTAATTAAAGTACAATCTAATAGAAAATGACCTGTATCCTATTATAATCCCATCTTACCCTCTCTTTGCCAGTGTTGTTGTTGGTGTCAGTGATAATGTCCTTGTTGTTGTTGTTGTTGGTGGTGGTGGCTGTCATGGTGGTGGTGATAGTTGAGGAGTGTTCGGTACGCACATGGTAGTCTCTGCCAGCTTTGGAGTGGTAGGTTTTTCCACAGTGCTGGCACAGAAACACAGGCTTCTCATCGTCAGAGAACTCTCTTCCACAACGCTTCTGGTGGTACTGGTAGCCCATCAGGCTGGAAAAGTGGGCTGAACAGCCCTGTATATGTGTGTTTGTGTTTGCACATAATGTTTGTGTCATCATGTGAGGCCAGTGACAGAAATGAGACAAAATGAAAACACACATTAAGCAGGAAACTAGGTAAATGGAACAATATGTAGGTTTAACGGAACAATATTTTAGCAATTTGTCAATATTTTGTGGTTAGTTAAAAATACAGAGAAAACAGGAAGAAACTGCTAATTTGTCACAATAACAGCAGAGTGTCTATTTTTGCAGCTCTTTGTCTTCCTCTCTCTGCCTTTTGCACTCTATTGTGAGTAATGGGAAGCATAGTATTGGTGTGGTTTTGGGCAACATGTCAACAACAAGGAGTAAAGAAAAGGAGGGAGAGAGGTAAGAAGAGGCAGACACAAAAAGAAGAGCCTAAGGAAAAGGAAGATACAAAATCAAAACTGGCAGATGAGGAGAGGAAAATGTGACATGAAAGACAGAAAAGTTGGATAAATGGAAATGAAGAACACATAAAATCAAGAGTAGCAAAAAAATAAGAGATAGGGAAAGAGAAAGGAACACAAGCGGAAAGACAGAGTGCATACCTCACTAGGACACTTGATTCGTCCCATCTGTTTGAGCACTCGGCGCAGCCTTTCTCTCTCCTCGTGCTTGTCGCCCGTCTGGCCTTCGCTCCCCAAGGGCTGAGGGGGAAGAAACACAAAATCGCATAAGCATGTCCCACCACAGCTCCTCTCCCCCCACTCCTGATATATATAAAAAAAATGTTGAAGAAAATGTGTTCCATCCCGCATGTTTACACTGTGCCAGGATCATTAAATGGTGTCATGGCAAGGCTGTTACTCAAGGCATGTTTATGACAACTGTCAAACTCATGTTTTCACTCAAGTGTTGGCTGGTGACAAACCCCAGCCAAAACCAGAACAACAGATGGCAGGGCTGCCAGGGAGAAGAAAGCAGGGACGTGCAGGGGACTGGAAAGAGTCTGGACTTACTGAGGAATGCCAGTGGAGCATGTGTTTTCTCATGTGTTAACACACAGAGAAACAAAATGGAGATGACTGAGACACAACCTAAGCTTAAAGAGTACTTCACTACTTTGGGCAAGTAAAGCTCAAGACTGCAGGTATAAGAACAGACACCAGCTCAGCCATTGCTTTACACCGGCAGGAGAAGAAACTATGAAACTAATGAAACTACATCAGCATGTATTTTTAATGCCTCCATCAAAGACCGAGAGAGCGAGAGAGAGAGAGAGATCAACAGAGCAAGCGGGGGGGGGGAAGAGGATTGAGAGAAGAGGTGGCAGTATCACAGCAGCAACATCAAGGTCAAACTCTGTAGGTGACCCCTGTCCTTCTGTCAGCCCTCTGTGTTTTCCCACACTGCACTGGGGCTGTGCCACATGACTGCACTGACAACACATTGGACCCAGGGTTTGTCCAAATGTCAAATCAAATCAAACTTTATAGCATCACTTAAGTACAAACTGCTTTACACAGAAATGATTAAAAAAAAAAGCCATTAGAGATTCAACAGAAATGGTAAAACAAGCAGCAACAACGAACAGAAATAAATCTAATAAAAAAAGTAATTAAAAAAGGAGCAAAATGAATCAGTTAAATTGTTTTCTTTTCCCAATATATAAAACCCTTCTCTATCTACAATATATTAAGATAATGTACCAAATGATTGGACCACTTGAAAATAGTGTATTTCCAGAAACAACCCCTGTATATAATATGTCCTCAGATGCCTATCAGTACTGTGTACTGTGGCCACAAAAGCCTCTATATCATTTGAATGACACTGCATTAACAATATATACTTTATACTAGAGCTGATATATGGGCGGGCCAATATTAGGCATTTCCCAAACTGTCATTATCGGCATTTATAATGGCCGATAAAATTTCATCAGAATCATTAATAATGACAAATAAATGATTCTGATAAATAAATATTTAAAAAATAAAATAAAAAACGGACGGTCAACCATGTTATGAATGTTGGTGTTGTATAGAGTAACTCATAAATAACTAAACATAACTAATGTTAGAGAAATCTGTTTATGTTTTTTAACACGTTTCTGGATTTTTTTGTTAAATATATATTGGCCGATATATTGGAATATCGGATTTTTAAATAACCAAATATTTGTATCGATCTCAGCCTTAAAAATCCTTTATCGGTTGAGCTCTACTTATACAACTACTACTAGCCCTACTCGCTTATGAAATGACCCCAAACAACAATGTATGACATAGACAATAATATAATTGATAATATACATATAACATGAAATAACATAATTGATACTGGTAACTGGATAAACAGGCATCATAGTAGTAGAGCACACTGCTTACTGCAAACCAAAGCAAATATTTCTACCTAAATGCTAAGAGAGGTAATGGTATGTCTAGTAGTATCCTATCTTCTTCTGGTCTTTATTTCTGAATTCACTGCTGTTTAAAGCTTTCTTGGAGATAGAAAATAGAGAAAAGAGTATGACAGAAGTCAAACTTGCAAATGATGAAAGCCTTCTTTAATCAGCAGCTATTTGGGTCTAGAGCACAATCATAGACGGCACAGCTTGTCACAAAAGTTTTAATTATCTAATCTGAAAAAATGTTGCTGAAAAGTTTAGTAGTTTGCTAACAAAGAGTAGTGCAACCTTTAAACATATTTTACACCCACAGAGTGCTTCTCTTCTTCTCTGCTGGACTGGAATGCCGCCAATAAGGTCAAAGTACAACAGGTCCAGACTGAAGACAAATGGCAGTATCAAACAGTTTAACTTGGTTGACATAGATGGCACGGTCATCTATCATCACTATTAAACTGGCAAACACCCAAATCCCCTCACATGCTGTACATGCATGTGTGCATATATCATATACTTTTGAAAAGTGTGCTCACACAAAAGCACAAACACACATGCTACAAGGTTTGGTGGATGTACATTCATTAATCTTTAATGATACTTCTTGAAACAGGTTGTTGAATTATTCAGTAGACATCATAGCAGTACCATTTCTCTAATGCAGGAGTGTCATGGTAATATCTTAATGAAGCTCTCTGCTGTCAGAGTTAAGACAGCTGCAGAAGGAAATGTGAGCACTTCAAGGACAAGAATACCAATCACCATCAACAGTTCAGATGTGTGATCGTTTACAAACCCGGAGATCAAATTTTTAGACAGGGGCATAGCAGCTGACAATATATAATATAAATATAATGTAGTGTAGCTCATGGAAAAGGCATGTTTTTTTGTTGTTGTTGTTTTTTTTTTACTGTGGAGGCATACCTACGTACATGCAGGAAACCCCTCAAAAAACACAGTGAAAGCTGACACTAGCAGTAGCGTATGGTTGATTTCCTTACATAGAGTCACAAGTGCAAGTATAACTGCCTCCTGAATGGGTGTAGTGCTTTGGTATGGTGTCTGG
Organism: Etheostoma perlongum; assembly: GCA_026937815.1. Classification (NCBI taxonomy): domain Eukaryota; kingdom Metazoa; phylum Chordata; class Actinopteri; order Perciformes; family Percidae; genus Etheostoma; species Etheostoma perlongum. The sequence goes on from CM049377.1 coordinate 13,248,562, forward strand.
AAACTAACTACCCTGTTCAGTGGGTCAGTGTGACAGTGGTGAAACATTAGCTTTGTTCTTAGGGGGCAAAGATCAGTAAAAAGAAGTCTGGATTGAGTGGCGGTGACCAATTTGTACAAAATGAATGAGAATAAAGTATTTATTCTCATTAATTTTTTTTACATCTTCACAGGGCGTTGTTTTTTCCAAAGGCCACAGCTGTAGACTGCGAGCACAGCTAATCCAGTTAATACGGCACTAGCTTCACTAAATTGAGCGAATCAAATCAATTGTTTACCGTGCATAGACAGTTCACTAGAGAGAACAACAGCTAAGAGAGATGTGAGAGAAATAACAGCATAGAGAGGAACTGACTGTGCTACTTTCTGGCTACAGACTGTTGTCCCAGGTCTTACCGAAGTAGCACTACACACCTTGACCATGTTTGGATTGACTTACAGATGTGAGTCAGATTCTCCACGATTAACAATATCAAAAGCAAGTATCATTCTAGGCTCAAGAATAGGCACCTACACATGAGAATGACACTAACTCCATTCAAGCCAAGATTCTGGCAAGGTAGTCAAAGGCCAATTTTTTTCCCTAGGAAATTACACAAAAATTAGAGAAAATGGGCTGCTCAAATCTCTGTTTGCAATTTGTCTTAAAGAGGCACTTTATTTTACTCAGAAGATTCTGTCTTGCTTTCTTTTACTTGAAATGTAGGCCTTAAGTTCATTATGCTACCATAGGACACCTTGTATTAATGGTAAAGATAGCCATTTATTTCCTATAAAAGTTCAAATTGTCTGTGTGCTATCTTAATTTGAAAATTGACAATACATGTGGGTATGATAAGGAACATGTCTATTGTTGACTTTATTTGAACAGGGGGTCCGTGACCCTCAGGGGGTCATCAGAGTTACTCCAAGGGGGCTGCCAAATTATTGTTTGCTTTTTTTTTTTTACTTATCTAATATTAAAATGTCTGAGAACATACATTAATAGGAAACCATGTGCCTTCCAGTGCATGTTTAACATTAAAACATGATGTGTACACAATGTATAAATATCCATCCATCCAGTTTAATATGCAGCTCAGATTTATACAATACATGGAGTAGGGGTCCCTGCTTGGTCTCTCTTTCATTAAAGGGCTGTTTGGTCTAAAAAACCGATAAAGACCCCTGTGTTAGACATTGGAGCAGTCTATAGAACGCACTTTACACATTATAAGGTTCAGGAAATACAAGATTACATTTATGCATGTGTGTGCCTCTGTGAATGTACAGTACCTTGGTAGAGTGTTCAGCCATGGTGTGGTAGTTGAGGCCAGCCTTGGACCGGAACTGTTTATGGCACCGCTGGCACTTCAGGGCATCCTGGAGCTGCAGGGGTTAAAGGCCAAACAGAGGATCAAATAACATTTCTATGAAAGGAAAATAACAAGTAACCCACTACTGCTGGCTATGCTCTTTATTGGATCTAATATAGCAACATTTCATCTGTAACTTAATAGAGATTGTTATTAGTGTGCTTTTCTTTGTCAAAACAGAGGACAAAGGGCACATCTAGAAACTTTAGGAACCAGAAAAGCCAATTTAACACAAAGTGCTCCTTTTCGTAGATTACTCTCCTCGCCTCAGTATTGATTTGGAGACAGATGTGTTTGGATGGTGAGTGACCCAGTGGTAATGTGGTGATTCTGTCATTACTTTATGGCAAACTGTCACTTTAATAGAGTCGCACGGGCCACTGGACCAAGGAGCCATTAAAATGGCTGTAGAAACACGTCTCTCTGGGGGCCTTGAGGCTACTGCACCATTCCAGATGATTTGCCCTCAGAAAAGCTCAATATAATGTACTTGGATGAACGTCTTCTGTGGTTCACCCCCACCTCGTTTATACTGCTCGTATATAACTGCAATTGATCACAATTATTGGCAATGCAAACAAACCGCAGGATTGCACAGTGTCCTTTCCCATTATCCATTTCTTCTGATATTAGCTTTCATATTAAAGCAGATGAGTAAAGGATATTACATGAGAAAACTGGTTGGGATTACTGTACTGAGATACTGCCTGGTGTAATTTCCACAGCCTTCCAATCAATAGCATCACTGTAAAGGCTCCCTAGACTCTAATTCAATATAGAAATAACAGCCCTGGGTTGAGAAAACTTTATTCCATACTCAGGAAGAAAAACATGATTAATAACATAATAACATAATAATTGTAGTTCACAAAAGGTATGACAATGTCACATCACCCACCCCGCTCCCAGTCTGAGCGCCTACTGACCTTCTGGCAAATCTCCATGTGTTTCTTGAGGCCGTGGATTGTTTTCCTGGTGACAATGGAGCAGGTGGGACACACTACTTCACCTCGCTCGTGGATTGCTCGCTGCCATTGGGTGTCAGCACCTTAGAAACATGGAAACAGTATTACTCTCTGTCAGATCGACAATCAAATATTTCTGGTACGGTGTCTTCATGTGTATTTTCATTTGTGTACGTATTCATGTTTTCTCGCCTCACAGTTTAACTCTGCGTGCGTGTAAGCAAGTGAGAATGGGTAGTGATGTAAAATAATCCCATACCAATATATAGTTTTAATCTTTGCACATAAAAAACTTTTTGTCACTGCAAAATATTCTTTGGCAAAATGTATTTTACATTTATACTGAATGTGCTGTGTGCCATATCTGCTTTTATTAAAAAAACAAGATTACTTTGGTCTCCAGGAAATTGTGGGGGATGTTTTCTGACCATTTATTAAACAATTGATTGGTTGGTTATTAATTATAAAAGTAATAATTAGTTTAAGCACTAAATTGCTATTTTGTGATGCTTAATATGTATCTTACTTAGGTATAATAAAAGGAAGTAAACAATTCTAATTGAAGGATTTGTGATGTGGAGCTTTTGTTAAGTTAAAAATAGTTTTTTATAGCAAAACGACTCAAGTTTTGTCAAGTCAGGTATCACATTTACAGTGCTAACATTTTAAATTGACACAAAGAAATAATTGAACTAGAGGCAAACAAAAATAAAAAAATGAATCTAAGTGTTCACCAGAGCTGCTTGTAGCTGGATCTTTCTTGGAAGACTGACTTGAAATCGGTCTTCTCTGGGGCTCCTCACTGAACCCAGTCCCCTCTGATCTCTTCGCACGGCCAGCCTTCAGCTTCTCTTCCACCTTAGTCATACCTAGAACACACAAACATGGTAGTAATTAATACTCCCATTGAACATATTTAAAGTCAAGTGAGAGATACAAGCAGAGAGGGACAGGTGGAGGACAATGCTGAACAAGAGAAATGATAATAAAAGGAATGTTGATACTGAATATAAAAAAATATAAAGAGGTAGAAACTGAGAAAAGGATGTTGTTTTGAGTTTTACTGAATCACTGACAGGTGGACTGAAAACGCTGTATGAGTCATGAGACATTTTCAGCAAATGAATGAGACAGAAAAAGAGAGATATACTAGAAATGCTGTATGTATGTGATGTGTGCTTGGTGTGTGAGTCACTGATTTATTTACAGTTGCCACATTAGCACTGTTAAAAGACCAGCACCATTGATCAGCAGCAGTAGGGAGCATAATAATCACTTACAGAGTCAATCACACAATGTGGTTAAGTTTTTACTCAAGCAGTGTACATGTTCTCTCATGGTTTCAATTACTCAGTGAATCTTCAACATGTGTCCTGCTGTACTCAGTGATCAAGGATAATTCACCCAGTTTGTAGTAACAATCTTTTCTTTGCAACTTCATTTATTCACGTATTAATATCACGTCCATAGGAGATAACTGATCAAGGCTGTTTGACTGTTATGGGCAAGTGTTCATTAGAAAACATAATTTACCAACAAGGTGAAGTCAGAGCATTTTTTGATATTTACCCTTCAATCCAAATGTTCCGGATATTGAAGGCTGCTCTCCAGTAAATTTCTTAGGTGTTTTCTGTTTACGTCCTGGCTCAAGAGAAAAACAAAGAACAGGAAAAGGTCAAACACATACAAGCATTTAATTAGAACTTGTGGTCCATTACAAAAGATATGTTGTAATCTTACTGTGCCTCATTCGCTCTGGGTCTTCGTCGGGGAAAGAAGGGGGAAGGCTGTCCCATTCACTTTCACTGCCCTCTGCATCAGACGATGTGCTGTGGGACTCCTGGGACTGAAGCTGGACTGGCTGGGACTGGTGAATCTGCTGTGAAGGCTGGGTGTGGCTGTGCTGTTTCCTCTCACTCTTCCCGTGGGCCAGCTCCCCGTTCTGAGAGGGCATGGACACCTCCTGGGTCTTTTTCACTTTGAAGAACATCGTAGAGGGGGGACTGTTCTCCATGGGCCTGAATTAACAGACCAAGGGAGGGACGTTTAGGGCAGTCAGCATTATGACGATACTAACCACATTATGTAGGGCAGTGTGTGTAGGAATTTGAGATCTAAATCCTAGTCACCTTTTCTTGGTGTTGGACTTGACAGTGGTCTTTTGTAGCTTAGGCTGCTCGTCCTTGGGCTCCAAACTAACCCTGTCTGGGTGGTTCCACAACTTGTGCTTTTGCAGGCGCACCTTTGTGGCAAACACTGCCTCACAGTAGGGACAGCCATGACTCAGCTTCTCAGCTACGGTGGCCTGGTACAGACACAAACACAAACATGAGGAGAGGGGATTTAGAGTGGGCTCGCTCTTTACGTAAAATAAAATGACAGTGGCTAGCTGTTACTGAAAGCTTATTATTTCAGTTGAATAATCACAGGTTCTTGAAACAGCCATGTACGGTCATTAATCACTAAACATTTGAAGTGTAGGCATTATAAATTATCTAGAAGTTTAAACTCTGATTTTAACTAACTTAACAGGTAATTTATCACAGACTGTGATGGTCCTTCCTTCTTGCTTTTTACGGTGATTTACTGTTAAAGACTACTTATACTCACAGCATAAAGTAGAAATAGCCACATAACAGGAAAGAACAGAGGTTAGTGACTCACCCCCTGACAGCGTTGATAGTGGTACTTGACGCCATAGATGCTGGGAAACTCTAACCAGCATCCTGAACATGGACACTTAACCCTGGAGCGACGCTTAAACTCTTCCTTCCATTGTACTATCATATGGGCCTGCTCAGGGGTGAGGAAGAGAGAATTTAATACATGCATGGATTATCGTTATACTGTACTGTATATCGTGCATATTTATGGGAAGCTGACTACTCTGTGCAGGAAAAATGAAGCCCACTTCAAACACCTACACAGTTCAAAGAGAGATACTTACAGGGATGCTTCTCAGTTCTTGCACTTCTGCTTTAGGGCGACCTTTCCTCTTCACCTCTGCTGGCTCATCACACACCGGACCTGTCAAAATGGGCAAGAAAAGTAGTACTGCAAGTGCTTCATATTCATGGAAGAGAAATATAAATTATTATATCTGTATATAAGCACTTTTAGATATATTCTTGACATGTCATGGAGCTACACAAATACCCAACTTCAGTAAAAAAAGAACTTTTTCAAGCATCCAAAACCCCAAAAAATTTAAACTAAATACGGACATGAATGAAAACCAAAATGTACAGCTATGGTGATGGGTTTGAAAACGAAGTGTTAAGATGTAGGATTTGATTGTCAGATTAACAGAGGAAGAATGTGCATGTGTGAATGTGTGTGTGGCAGAGAGGGGCAGTGTGGGTAGAGGGCTTCTGTTGAGCCAAATAGATCAGCTATAAATCGCTAGCGCCTGTGAACCTCTGACACAGCACACAGCAGATCGACTGCCTCAGCTCTCTCTCTGCTCTAGCGTTCTCACTTTCTCTTCCGTTCTCTCTACACATCCACACATGTACATTTGGAGGACAGGCAGTGCACTGGCTCATTACTGCTCTCTTGTCTGCTACAATTAGACCTCTGCACTCAATTTTTTCTATACAGTGCTACATAAGGAAGGGAGGGAAAATGGAGAGAGCAGAGGATGAGTGTATGTATGTGAAAGAAGTGGAGGGAGGTAAGGGGCGTGACAAACAAAGGAGATGGAAGCAGAGGATGCTCAGGAAGAGGAGAGAATTGCAGAGGCAGATGACTTCTTCTGACCAAGCAGAATCCTGAATGACAGTACTGCAGGTAGAAGCTGAAGCTAGACTCAGCTCTTCAGAATGATATATCATTACATGTTCTCTCAACTCCCCTGCATTGATCTGGAAAGACCGGATAGCGACAGCAGAAACAAGGCAAGCAGCTCGAGCTTATTCCGTCATATCAGATCTAGAAAATGTCAAAGGGAAACTACTTGAAGCAGAGATGATAGTCCTTAGCTGTGAAGTGGAATGCAACAGTGGTCTTGTATAGACTCCCTTTTGAATCTATTTCACTTCCTTGTGCTGAAAAAAACTTGATTTGTCTTCCAACTGCTTTCCTCTATTGCAAACTCATTGACAGCGATAGGATGCAAAGTTTGATAGTGCGGCTCATTTGTGGCAGATCCCAAACTGGATCAGAGCACTCTGTATGCCTACCAGGGTTATGAACATTGTTGGAGTATTTTTTATCAAATAAATGAATTGACTTCTTGCCATTGTTGCTCATACAAAACAGCCATCAACAACCCCAAAAAACATCTCATTATGTCAGTGATGTTAATGTGTATAAAAACACAATACGGGCCTAACCTGTCATGACGTCCTGTCCTCATTTCCCTCTGTTGTATTATACAGTATCAATTTTCCCCTTTTTCCCTCATTTGTTTTCTTTTTTGTTTCTCACCCAAGCGCAGACACAAACACAGGCTGACAGATTATATGTAATCTTTTACTTCCTACTCACAACAATAAGGTAGAAAGAAAATAAGGCAAGACTGTATGAGATTAAAGTAGCAAAGCATTGCTGGCTGTATTTGGGAATAGTTCATGACACAAGGTGCAATTACACCCATAAACATGCACACTGATACACATAAACAAGCACACAAAAACCATTACCAGTGTGTGTAAGTGTGATGTGTGTGCATAAAATTGAGTGTATTAATATTCTCCAGGCGACAGAGCATTTCTCTATTAGCTGTCTGGGTAGCAGCTGGGGAGGTGATTCAGTTGGCGGTGCAGCTCTTGTGCTGAGGAGGAAATTGAGCATGCATTCTAAATCCTGTCTTAGAAAATAAAGGTCTTGTAAAAGAAAGGCATAATTAATGAATTCTGCTCTTGGGAAAGATATGTTCTGGTTGCTATGGGAATAGGATCCACTTGTCTTAGTTATCAGAGGCCTCTTTCCAGCAAACAGAACAATTAGGCCCACATACAGAAGGCTACAATGCAAATAGGCATGTATACACACAAGCCAAGGAAGCGCTAGTGTGAAACTTAACTTAAAATGAAAAATATTACAGCCAACTTATCTTTCCTGGGATGAAATATGCAAAACACAATAAAACATGTTTAGTATCTCTTACTTTGCTTTACTTGCTTGAGTATGAGTAGCAAACTCTGTGGCGCTCAGCAATCACAACCATTGTCTTGGTATAAAACAAAGCAGGCCCATTGTTTCAAAGCTAAACCCTGGTTCTCAGGCACAGGCCATGGGGATAAAACAGCTGTTCAACTAATGTCAAGAGTATGACTCGCTCCCAGCTGTCTGCAACTGTTGCTCCACACTGGTTAACCCTGACAGCAGAGAAGAAAAGAGAAGAGCGCTGCTGCCTAATGATCTCAAATAACCTCCTAGCTACGCCTGCAACTGCTCCCCCTGAGTGCAAGGGTGCACAAATTACCCACAAACACATACACACACACACAGGCGCACACACAGAACACTCATTTGTTTTCCTCGACAAACACTCACACAGGAGCCTTTGTCTGTGTCTGCACAGTAGGGTGTAGACATACTGTACATTGGTTTGGAGAAAAACAACACACACACACACAAACAAACACTACTCAGCACTGACACAACTTCATGGAAAGAGTAGACAATATTATTACTTCCTCAATCTCAACAGACAATAGGTAGAGAAATTGATACACCTGGCAGGGTAGACACACTGACAAAGTACAACCGTCCCTTTAATGTGTAAGCTATCCTGGTTTACAGTCTGTGCAACCACTGGACCTTACTGCCATGTTTACTTCTTCACAACTTTCCCCTCTCTCACAAATTCTCAGTTAGGTGGCATGTCAGCACGCGCACACACACACACACACACTAAAAACCTTCCCATCATGTACACACCTCTCTTTGAAGACGTCCCCATAATTCCCTCTCAGTCAGGCCTGATTCCAGACAGTGAGTAAGAAGAAGTAGAGAGGTGTAGCAGCACCGGAACCGTCTTGCAACCCAGACACTGACTAACTGAAAGAAAACAAGACTCTCTTTCTCTCTCTCTCTCTCTCTCTCTCTCTCTCTTTCTCTCTCTCTCTCTCCCCCTTGCTGTCTTATTGTATATGCTAATTCCTTACACAGATACACTTGCTGACAACATGGTTAGACTCATTTACAGTAATATATTTTTTGTATTTTTTTTTTGCAAATTCCACTTACTCTGATAGTAAAGCTAAATCACTCTTCAAGTGTTACATGGTGGCCCAAGTAGACTTGGCTTAGTTTTTGAGGGGTTCATATGCAAAGGCTGAAGACAATCGGCTGGGATCTGATGGTGAAGAAGAAAATGTGAGCTAATTCCATCACTGTATATTACTTTCTATTATATTTAGTAATAACATAATGGGTTCAACTTTAGGGCTAGAAGTAATGGACAACAAATTTCCAAGGTATGAGTCTTTCATAGATATATTTACTCATTTAAAGTCCAATTGATATCACATAAAAAATCATGTAAATATATTTTTGTATTGTTCAGGAAGATCAACAGAGGAGAAATGCAATAGATACATAATAGATCAGCACTGCAAAATTACAATGTTAACAATCAGGGTGACAAAATTCAAGATAGACTGTAACATGAATTAAGAATAAAACCATCATGCATTGTGTATTCTTTGATTCTACTATAATTAAGAGTATCAAAGTTGTGAATTTCAAAAGTCCACATGTGGTGACTTTGATAGATATATTTGTTCAGGGGATCATTTATACATAGGTCAACAGGGTTTGTCTTACTCTATGACTCTGTAATAAGCAGTGCATCATCTTACTAAATAACCAGTAATTAGTGCCCAGTCAGCAGTGTGAATGTCCTAAGCAAAAACAATTTTCAGTGCCCTCAGCAGTTTGAACTCCTGTATTGGGGGTCATTTTGTGTAGATTCCAGGAATCCCCACATAGACCTGTGGTAGCTTATGTTTACTAACACCACTAAACCACACTTGCAGTAAAGCCGCCAAATCAAAAAGAAAAAAGCTTGGGATTGAGATTCCTCCTACATAATCTGGTGACTCACAATACATTGACAGCCTCTTCAGACCAGCATTGATTTTACAGCCCTCCACATCAGCTGCATGCTTCATATAATTGGAAACCTCATCTATCACCTGATGCCCATTTGGCCCATGGCCAACAGTATATTTAGTGACATCCAAACTCAAAAACCATGGGTGCTTGGGGGATGATGCAGACAGGTAAACTGTCTGACTAATATAGACTGACTGACTAATATACAAGGATCATGGTGGAATTTGCTGTTCATGCACTGAGACAGGTTGTGGTATACAGTATGCAGTGCATGAAAAAGGCACATATATATATATATATATATATATATATATATATATATATATATATATATATATACAGTGGGGCTCGAAAGTTTGGGCACCCCAGGTAAACATTTGTATTAATGTGCATAAAGAAGCCAAGAAAAGATGGTAAAATCTCCAAAAGGCATCAAATGACAGATGAGACATTCGTACAATATGTCACAAAAAGTTAGATTTTATTTCCATCATTTACACTTTCAAAATAACAGAAAACAAAAAAAGTAAACTTTTGGGCACCCTGCAGAGCACCGCCCCCTTTGGAAGCTTAAACCTGACAGTGTGGATAGATTGTTCTCAATCATCGTCTGGAAAGACCAGGTGATATCAATCTTTAGGTTTTAAATGCCCAGACTCATCTGACCTTGCCCCAACAATCAGCCCCATGGGTTCTTCTAAGCAGTTGTCTGAAAATAGTAGCAGGAGAAGGCTATAAGAAGGTAGCACTGCGTTTTCAGATGCCAATATCCTCTGTTAGGAGAGAATTAAGAAATGGCAGTCATCAGGAACAGTGAAAGTTAATGCAAGATCTGGAAGACCAAGAAAAATATCAGACAGAACAGCTCGCAGGATTGTGAAAAAAGCAAGTCCAAACCCACGTTCCATCCAGAAAGACCTGGCAGACACTGGAGTTGTGCTACACCATTCCACTATAAAGAGATACTTGTACAGATATGGTCTTCATGGAAGAGTCATCAGAAGAAAACCTCTTCTACATCCTCACCACAAAAATCATCAAGAGGCATAAACTGAAGGTTTTGTCATGGCCTTCACAATCTCCTGACCTCAACATAATTGAAAATCTATGGATAGACCTTAAAGGAGCAGTGCGTGACAGACAGCCCAGAAATCTCAAAGAACTGGAAGACTTTTGGAAGGAAGAATGGGCAAAGATACCTCAAACAAGAATTGAAAGACTCTTGGCTGGCTACAAGAAGCGTTTCTAAGCTGTAATACTTACCAAAGGGAGCAGTACAAGGCATAAACTCTGCAGGGTGCCCAAATCTTTGCAAATGCCATTTTTTTGTTTTCTGTTATTTTGAAAGTGTAAATGATGAAAATAAAATCTAACAAATGTCTAATCTGTCATTTGATGGAAATGTTATCATCTTTTCTTGGCTTCTTTATGCACATTAATACTATTTTTTACCTGGGGTGCCCAAACTTTCGAGCCCCACTGTGTGTGTGTATATGTATATATATATATATATATATAATGTGAAAATATATATATGAGCCAGACAGAAAATTCCTGCTCCAGACTGTTTGCTGTGCCCTCCTTATGGAGAGTGACTCACCAACTCAATCTCTCTCCTCTGCCACTGCCCTGTACTCCTACTCATCTGTCATCCTCAAGCCTGCCAAATAAAGGTGTGACAAAGATGACTAAATACTCTCCTCAATACATCAGCATCAGACTGAGAAAAGATTCAGAATTCAATTTCATCCCAAAACAAATACTCTCCAAGCTATAGCTCTTTATCGATTTTATCTTTTGGTATTCCACCATTTTCCAAGACACAACACATCAGCAGGCGAGGGCTACAAAATATAAGAAATATAAAGGAGAAGAGTGAGATGGGGAGCAGGGCTGGTGAGTGGAAGGAGTGTGAGGAGGATTGCGGGGATAGAATGAAAGGTGGCATGGATAGTGAGGCTGGAGGCCTGGGGACTCACTGCTGCTGATGATACAGTGTAATAAGTGGGACAAGAGAAAGATAAGGAGTTTGAGGGAGGATAAGATGGAAAGGAGTGACGTTATGTGTAGAGAATACGATAACAATCAAGCAATAGAAAATGTTACAAAGCAATAGGTGGAGAGAGAGAGTGAGAAATTGCTGCTGAGAAAAATATGCAGGGTCAGCAGATGGCGTCTGCAGGCCAGAAATGAAGGTCCTGCAGTCAGAGTAGTGGACTGTCATTTGAGAACACTCATGACTGTGCAGTGTGCACACACACACACACACACAGGCATGTAAACACAAACAAAAACAACACAAGCTAGCGCATTTAACAGTCAAGCAAAGCCACAACCATATAAACCAATGCAGACCTTCCCCACTCCCCTTCCTCCACTCATTTATGCTTACATTAATGTTTGAAGAAAGGAGCCTAATTTCAGGGCTTTCCTAAAGCATTTGGCAGAACAGCATTAGGACTGTCCAAATAGTTTTACCGTAGGTTGTTTAACAGCTTAGAAGAAAAAAATGACAAAACTAAGGCTCTAATAAGATGTTAATGTGAAAAAATGTAAGAGCAAGAAAGAAAAGAGAGAGGCAAAGAGAGAGCAAGCCACCCTCAGGGACCACATCCTTTCTTGCAAGTTGTCTGGTGTGGCAAGGTGACAGCTCAACCGCACCACTCTAGGAAAGCACACAAAGCCAATTTGCAGTCTTTCTTTCCGTGCATAAAATCACTGAGGGATTTCAGGAAACCACTAGTACAAAAAGCAGTCCAGCCAGGACAGGGTTTCTTCATAATTACATCATTCAAAGTTTCCGACAAGGACATTTATCAATCAGCATGAGAACTGAAAAGTCTTTCTTTTAATGAACGTGGAATGAAAAATGACTCATTATTAATGGAAAAAAGATTACCAGTGGGAAGACGGCATTTAACGTGGTACCTGGTTATCTGAAGAGCACACTGTGTATAATGGACATAGAATGAACACTGAAAAACATACACAGGGAGCTGTAGAAATTGATGCCTTTGTTTCACCAAACCAAGACTTACTAAAAGCTAGTGCCAGGCTCATTTTGATTAGCATTGTAGCATTTCTCATCATCATTAGCTTCATACAGTAAAGCTCAAGCCAGGCACTAATGAGTAATAGGAAAAGGAGTCCAGATTTGAGAAAAAGGAATTTGAAAAGGTAATGCATTTTGATACAGACGGTGTTTTACTGGAGGTAATAAAGAAAGTCCAATCAAAGTCAATGAATATCTTCTTTGCTTTAGTTTCAACTACATCTGAGTGACTCATAACATGCTGCAGTTATGGTTAGGGATTACAAATGCCACTGTAATCGAGTGCCCAGATGAAATGAAAATGTAAAATTCCTCATGCATTTCTCATGCTCTGCTTTGTGTCTAAATTAATTCCTACTGTTACACAAGGACGTGCACGTGTTTCAGTAGCCATGTGGTTCCCCTATAGGTTGCTGGATGCTCTTAGAGAATCTTCAAACCTCATAATCACATAAAACTCAGTCCACTGGCAATGTTACCAACTGAGCCCCTCTAAGACCTAGGGAAACCCCTGATGTAATGTTCCAGATAAGACCCACTTTCCAGCCAAACAAGACAATTCTTCAACTACAAGTGGAATGCAGATTTGTTTCTTGTGAAATCAAATTGTGCAGGAAGCTGTCCTTAGCACAGACTTGAACTATCAAAAACACTGATATGATTACTATTTTGAGAAGCTCTTTTTTAATGAAAGTCAAAGCAGATCAACTGTGGAAAACGAAAACAAAGCTGACAAGCAGAAACGGTAGTCTTAAGTTACTAGAAAAAGTCCCAAAAAGACCAGGACCATTACCTGTGAGAGCATTTTTTAAACACGCACGTATGCACGCTTGCACGTGCGCGCACACACAAACACACACACACACACACAATCATGCCGGTACTCATTACTGAACCTCAGCCAAGTGTGCTTCTCTCAATTCTAGCCTTTAGTCTCAAAACAATCAAACCAGACCCCACTAGCATATTTGCAGTGATTTATCTATAAACACATCTTGTTAACTGAGTTATAAAGTGTAAAATGAATCTATAAAACATGACACTTTGAGAGGCTGTAGAGAAAAACATGTCATTCAAATACACCGTGTTCTGCTACAATGCATTCTTTAAGAGCAAAAGCAGCACATCAATCGGCAGCCTGTGTGTTGGAAACCAGACTGTGAGCCTGTGTTACCCTGCTAACTATAGAAAGATTAAGCAGATAAAGACATTAAAACAATTTAATAAATGGTTTCACCATTTAAATCACCACATAAAAACTATCCAAAGCTTACTGCACTCCGAGTTCTGTCATGCAAAATAAGCTTTGTATTACTGTCCACAGCAAGCAAGCACGCACACATGCACGCACCCACACAGGCATGCTAATCCAGCCTACAGGGCTGATATTAACATGGGGGGAAAAACTGAAGCATCTAGTGAGTGCTGTTGCTGTGTGTGTCTGGAAATGAGGGGCTATTTTGTAGCAACCAAAACAACTGGGTCATATTAGAACAGCTCCAGTTTTCCAAGTCTGCCTTACTCTATTAACAATGTCTTGATGATCTGCTAGTTATTGGATTAAAACATAATTCCCCAGTCCGGCTCTCTCTTTCCAAAATCTTCCATCTTCATCCAGATGGCTTAGGGTTTCACTAATGTCAGTGCTTGGCAATACTTGTTTGTTTGGTTTTCTCACTGTAAGGCACTTTGAGGGAAAATGTTGTAGTTTCCAGGCCCTTTAGTGGTGAGAGGGGTACAATTACATTGAGTTTGGGGAACCATTGATTCTAAGTCAAATATAACCCATTCAAAAAAGCAACAGAGACAGTTACAGTATATGCGTTATGTGATCAAATCCTCAAGAAACAACACCTAAGCTCTGAACAGCCTGCCTAGTGCTATCATAAGCTACTAAATAATTAAAAAAGTCCAGCCAGTCTTAAGCCAATGGAATATAAAGACAAATTGGCAATATTACCATTGCAACCAGCACATTTAAAAACAATCTGTGGAGAAACGCTGCAAACTGTAGATCTAAAGTGTGTGCATAGAATACTGTTTTCATTTCATGAAATGTGGCAGTGTCTCGTCACTCACTGTGTTTGTTGTTGTTTCCCGGGCCTGGCGTGGTTCTGACAGGCTCCTGGGGATGTCCATGCTTGGGGGTCCGGCCCCTTGGCAGCCCTGATGAGGACAGCTTCCCAAGCCTGGGGCCACTTGGGCTCTCCATGCCTACAATGGTAGTTGTGGGGGTACAAAATCACACAGGAGAGATTGGTAACTAGAGGCGATATTGGGATACTTTCTGACGTTCATTAATCCTGTTCCATTGCTTGTCAAAACATTATTAGCAATGTCCACTGTCCAATGTTCGATGCTGTCCCTTTGTGGCCATTGGTGCTATTGGACTGAAGGTTAACGATAATCTGAGTGGAAGCACACACATCAGCTGCAGTTGTAATGAGGGTGTGACCTTCCATGTTTCATTTCTAAATCAATATTCTCACTTACACACTAACTCCATGCTCTGCCCATTAGACAAAAGGTGAGTCAAAGAGGGAGAGGGGGTACAAAGCTACTTTCAAAGCAACGTGCCTTTTAGGAAGCCCAGTTTTGGGCTCTGTACTGAACCCACATTTCCTACCAGCATGGGAAAGTCTAATGGATGAAGGCTGACAATTACTAATTATGCTAAGTGGGACTGATTACAATCCAGCATGCTTTCTCTTAGCTCACATTCATGTCACTCTCAGAATGAAGCACACAAAGGGTCACTCGGTTGGGGCCACTCGGTGTCCATTTACATGCCATGCTACTCACTGTACATTGAGTGATGATGGCTCATCCATCAAAGTGACAATATGCTCACAGCTTGTTATAAGTTGTTAATACATTTTACTTTAAAAGGCAGTGAGCTCGCTGCACAATG
This sequence comes from Etheostoma perlongum, assembly GCA_026937815.1. Lineage (NCBI taxonomy): Eukaryota > Metazoa > Chordata > Actinopteri > Perciformes > Percidae > Etheostoma > Etheostoma perlongum. The sequence goes on from CM049377.1 coordinate 13,263,909, forward strand.
CAAGCTGCAGAAATATGCACAAATTCACACTAGACACCTTCCTGTTCCGGCCTGATGTGTCAGAGTGTGAAGAGACAAGATCATTTTACTACTTGAAATAAACAGATGTGGTGGTGAGAGAGACAAAGACACATTGATATATGATCACTGCTGAACTGAATGCTGCTTGTAATCTTTTATTGGGAGTTTTAATAGTGACATATGTACTTTTTTGTACACAATGCATTTTTGTTTCCTATTTTTTGCCTTGGCATTTGTTCAGCATAGTTTTTAAAATAACATTGCAGCTGGTGTTTTCATAAAAGATTTCTAGAAGTAAACCCCAGTCCCACGTTACCATACATTTAGCTAGACACAACAAAACATGGTGACACCCACTCACATCTCCCTCCACAATCTGCTGGCAAACCAACCTGGAAATAAGTATTTTTTGCTACGCACGTGGAACACTGCCATGCTCTGTGTGTGTGTGTGTGTGTGTGTGTGTGTGTGTGTGTGTGTGTGTGTGTGTTTGATTTGCAAAAGGTTACAGAGTTGCCTCTGTAATCTAGTGGTTAAAAAAAAAAGAGTGCTCCTCTGGTCGGCCACACCTACCTGAACTGTCGGGCAGTCACCCAGCACTAGGGGCCGGGTGGCCCCGGGTCACCCACGTGAGGGAGGAGGGGGTCAGGAGACAGACACCGAAGTGGGCGTTTTTCCACCAATGTTATGTTACATGGCAATCACACCTGCTGTGCGTCAAGGACCGGTCAGACTGGGGTTGGGGATCTGAAAGGAAGTGGACAGTCGTCACTGTCGTCCTGTCCCCCCCCCCCTCTGCGTACCACGACGAGGTGGAAGGAAAAAAAGATCAGGACAGGGGAAGAGAAATTACAATTTCGTCTGTACATGAAAATAAATCCTGGATACTTTCACCTTATTCCCAGTTTCCAATTGCCTTGCCCCCTCCTTACCGGCATTAATATGTACACCACGAGGCACTTCTTCAACCTCTGTCTTCTCGTTAAACAATCCAGAAATATTAGAAATAGCCAGGAAAATATAGGTAGGTCCTCGACTCCTTGAGGAAAATATTAGAATACGGGATGGTTTATAGGCAGTGAAGCAAAATGGCGACTTTATTACGAAGGAGGAGTAAAAAAATCCTTGCGCTGGCTGGAGCTAAAGGGAGGCACACACATATATTTAGTGCAGTAATTTCGACGGCGGTGAAACACTTAGTTAGAGTAAAAGAAAACGAAGCGAAGGAAAATGAGCAGAAAAGCCAAACCTTGGTCGGTTTTTGTTCACTCCTCGGTTCCTTACCTCGGGATTATTTCGCTTTTTTATACGGATATTATCTCGGCGGCCGTGTACAGTATTACAGTAATGTGTGTTGGGTCATGCGCGTATCCACTCCACCTTTGACAGTTGCAACTACAGTCTTGAGGCAACTTGCAAACTCTCGCGTTATTATTATATATTATCGAACAGATTGATTGGGATTTCTGTCTAATAAAGTCGCTGCAATACCGGCTCGTGCTGCTCTTCCGACGTAACGGCGCTCTCCTGACGAAAAAGGGTCAGCGCTTAAATTCTTCAAATCAACCTTCGCCAAGTATTTGAATATAGTTGCTGCCAAATGTTCTCACCATGCGCCCTCCAGGCAAATCAGGCAGGAAAAAATGATTATAGTCCAGTCTGTAGGAGGCTATTCTTTGTCATTAGGCTACCTTACTGGAGGCAAGTGCTTAATGCAGTCAATGCAAGTATCCCTCTACAAAACCACTGGAACAACGTTTGCTTAACCTTATGAGTTAAAAAAAAAGCCCCACTAATGAAATTGTTCCATTTTTTTTATCAATATACAAGTCCGACTTTTATAACAGGGCTAATTGATCATACAATCCCAAAATTCAAGGTCAATATTAGGGCATGATCTATTAAGTCTTTTGATGTTACCAACAGCACATAGGCCTACAGTCAATACTGGATGTTTAGTTGGTGTAAATTGCCTACAGGCTATGTGCACACTCCTAGAATTTCCCCATAAGTCAGCTAATAATAGGCCTATATGTTTAATATTTGGTGTGAAGCAACATATCTTCCTTATATCACAGCTCACTTAATGGATTATTAATGGCATCATTGCCACCTCACTTGGTTTCAGTAAAACAACAAGAGGGTCTCTCTTATTTGATTGGTGCCAGTCGTCATGACCTAATAATTCCTATTAGTGGAAATCATTTGAAACCATGATGTAATGTAGGCTATGTGTAAAAAAAAAAAACAGCATTGCCAGTGGAGGGCAGGAGAGCCTCATTTTGCTTACTGTGATGTATCAACCCAAAGAATCACGTGTGTTTAAATAAATTGCATTTTTATTTTGTTTAATGAATATCACTTCAAAGAGGCTTTCACACTGTGTTACACAATGACACTAAGAGACACACAGACAAGTTTTTCGGTATTTGTTTTATGGTCCTGTATAGTATTATTTGTTAATTGTTAAAAATTTGATCACAAAAGACTATATAATACTTTTAAATATTAATATTAAAAAAAAATACACAAATCAGGAAGATGAAAGAACAAAGCAGGTGTTAACCATTTACATTTTTAAATGTTATTTATATACAAACAAGTTAGTTTTATTGTAGCAAATGTCCAAATATTTCAAACCCACAAGGGTTTGTCTGCATCCGTCTTCCACTAGAGGGCAGTGCTTTCCTGTGATTTGTCAGAAGCAGCTCCAAAACGATGTGGGAACATGGTCCCTGTAGCATCTTTAACACTATTAAATGTGTAGTTGATTTTCATGGCAATGCTATGTGTGTTACTTTGACCTCAGGAGACTTGAGGTGATGATCAGCTGGTTATTGACACACTGAGCCTGATGAGTGTTTCACTCTCGGCTGAGTGACAACTACCATTTTCCTGCACAGTCTGCCTCCTGCTCTCTTTAATGGCAGCTTGATGAATAGTTCAAGCGGGGCCTTGTTTGACCCATGATTAATCCTTTTGCTGTGGCAGGGATATATGTTCCCTCTTCTCCTCTGCTGAGTGAGCAAAAAGCTATTTAATGGTTTTTAAATCTGGCCAGGTGGAGCGGTCTGTGCCCTTAAAGGCTTTTGAAGAGTCCATCCAACAGTTGATTGTGTTATTTATATTTTGACCTTCCCAGTGCAAGTTGATTGAGCACACAGGCACTTTTTTCAATATACTGATTTGCTTAGTAGTGGTATCCTGAATATTAACTCTTGGGCGCTGGCCAGAAGGGGTTAGTTATTACAGTCTTCAGCTGTTTGTGCCACTGAGCAACTCCACTGGAGCAGCTGCTAAAAGGCTGCTCAACAGTAGTTGATGAGAAAGGACAGATTGTTTCTCATTATATTTCAATGCTGTCAGAGGACTGAGATCCAGCTGATCAAAGCCACAAGCAGATAACGATAAACAAGCTGGATGTAGAGCCTCTGCATTTGGGTGTTTAAGAGAATGATGACGAAAGACAAGCTTTCCAAAAGAAAAGACATTTAATAGTAAACAGTAACCAATTAACTGCACCATCCAACCATCTGCTCCACGGATTTATTCTCTGTCAGTGTTGAGAAAGCCACTGTTCACTGAATCTGTTTATCATACATGTGCCTTGTTATCAACTGGTGTGATGCTTCATGTCTCTCAGTAATTGGATCCCAGTGTGTGTGTGTGTGTGTGAGCTATAGACAGAGTAATAGGAGTGGGCTTCTTTACGCAAGCAGCACTGTTTTGCATTCACAGAGTCGGGGTCGTGACTCAAGGACTCAAAATGACAGCTCAGATTGAGAGTGCAAGTTTGAGACATGCTCACTTTGTAACAAATATAATGTTCAATTACTGTAATTGAGACTTTTATATTCATCTTTGGTTTAGCTGCAGTTTCTCTTTAAACAGTTTTTCTTTCTTTGTTTAGGACATTTTATTCTTACTGATGTGTCAGGTAATAATGGATGAATAAATTATTATTATTAATAATAATAATAATAATAATAATGATGAATTAAAAGCAAAAGGAAGGAGGAAAGGAAAGGAAGAAAGCAAGAATAGAAGAAAGAATCAAACAAAGCTAGGAACAAGCAACAGCAAAAGGAAGTTGAAATAGAAGAAAAAACAAAAGTAAGAGTAAAAAATAAAGATAAGAATAACAAGAGCTGTTCAGCATTTCTTGGATATGGCCAGAATAGGATATCTAGGAAAAGCTTTGGGATTTGAAGAGAGGGCAACTGAGGTGAATATCACTTTTGTGCTACTTAAATATAAGCAGCTGGGTTTATGTGTGTGTACATGTGTGCACAGGTGTAAAAAAGAGAAATTAAAACAGGAGGGCTTTCACTTCTCTTTTATATACAGTTCATCAGTTTTGATGAAGGGAACACTGCCAGCCAAAATAATTGCCTCAAACACTGAAAGACACCAATTCCATATGGTTTCCAGCAATGATTACAAGAACTGATATGTCATACATAACAAACAAAAGAGATCTTGCCTACCTCTTCTATAATATCTCGAGACAAAATGAATGAGGGTTGACTTTTGTTTTTTGATATCTGCCTTTAATTGAGCAGAAATTAATGTTTATTTATTATTTCTGGTGAGGGTATATTTTGTTGCTTCAATGCTGTATATACTAATAACTCAAGAATGAAAACAATTAAAGATAATTATTTTAATACAATGTGAAAGCAAGACCAACACTGAATCTCAATTAGTTTATTCTAAAAAGACAGCTTTCATCATGTTCAACACCATATGTCTTCACATCTGTAAAGCAGATACATATATTTCCATTTTAAACAGCTCTTCAGTCATCTGACAAAGGAAACCAAAAGTGTTCATTTTTACAGTACATCCGAAAATAATACAGTGTATTTTCTACCTTTTTACAGTCAATTACTTACATTACCCAAAGACTCCTCGTCAAAGGACGGATGGAGGGATGCTGGAAGGGGAGGTTTTGTTTGCTGGAAGTTTATTTATGTATTGAAATTATGAACGTTTGTGACTTAAACATCTTCATCACACAGCTGTCTGCTTCTGTCTAGAGTTAAATCAAATGTGCTTGCTTCAGTCGCCCTGGGAGTCTTGTTTCTGGGTAGCTTTCATAGTATTTTTGATTTCTGAGCATTTGAAGTCACAGTGTCACACCAGGGACCAAAATTGTGTGCGAGAGATGACATGCGGTACACAGTAGCACACACAAAGGACAGAAGCTATGAGGGTGGCAAATGCTGCTGCTGTAACAGGCGAAACATACATTTCCCTCAACAGACATCCCTCATTCTTGCAACTCAAATCATTTCTCCCATACAGTGCTCCTCCTCTTCACCTTTAATCATTTAAATTATTGCTTCATCAAGCTTAGACAGTCAGTGATTATCACAGGATCCATTGCATTAATAAAAGACTAAAGAACAGCATACGGAGATCTAAACTGTATTTTATTCTACAACGCTCATACTGTATATATATATATATATATATATATATATTTAATTTCTTGCTGAACAATAGAAAAAGACTGATTGTTGGAATGACATTCGGTTTAAAGTGTTTTTGATGACCTCCGAACCTACAAAACTACCCAAAACTAAAGTCCTGAGAGGAAAACATGAGTGTGACATGTTGCTGAGGAATTGATCAGCATTTTATTGGCATTAGTCAAGACCAGCTAATTCCTTGTAAACAGGCACCTGCCATAGCTTCAAAGGGATATGGAGATCAACTGGAGATTTCCTTAACTTTCTATCCAGTAGCCGAATGGAGGCGCTGCTTGTAAATCTATGTTTACACTACAATACAAACCATCATCACAAGGTTTTATCATTACTGGGCTAAAAGGTTCAGATAGTTATTCATTCACCTTAACCAAAGAGAGAGGAAAAAACATAAATACTGGTTGTGCACATGTAAAGTATTAAAATCAGTCTGTTCAAAATGACACCAGGAAACCAAAAGGAGATTTGCTGTGATCAAGCACATACCAGTGACAGATCTACATCATCACTAGGGCTGCGAATCTTACATCTTATCACTATGTTACAGTGGGTACCCCTGCCTCAAACCGGCCTTTGTCTCTCTGTCTCAGTGTCTGTACACCAGATTGGCCGCGTTGAATGAGAATCCTCCAGACCGGTTGGCATGAAGTCTATAGGCTTGTCCTCTCCCCTTTCACTTGTGAATTCTCTGCTCACATATCTGAAGACAGCAGCTCTTCAATGGCTCCAAGAGATGTACTGTGACAGGGGATGAGGGGAAGGGCTGCCAAATGGATCCAGGGGCGAGCTAAGAGAAGTTTCCAAAGGAGGCTGCAGAGAGAGGGGAGAGAAAAGAGTGGGGGAGGATACATTATTAGAATTAACATGGATAGAAAAAGCAGAGGTTAAAGTGCAGAAATAGTATCTTCTCACATCATGGCCTATTGTTGCCTCAGTACATGGTCAAAAATGGACTGTCTCTGTAAATGCACCCTGAAGCTGCTGAAACACACCCATGCCTTGAAAACACATCAGTCTCATTTAAGACTCCTTTCAGAGTACAAGTATAGGGCTCATAACCTTCCTGAATTTGTATGTGGCACCTTACTCCCCCAAACTCGGTTACTGAATAGTCAAGCAACCAGTGTGGCAGGCGTGTAACACGTTGCACTCAATCACAGAGCAACAACCAATAATTTACTATAAAACACTGGCTGACTGAATAAGTAGGAGAGTAATGGTAGTGCATGAAGATTGCTGCAGTGTTACTAAAGAGAAATAAACTAACATAATGGAATACAAAAAAGGAGAAAAATGGATACCGCTTCAAAATAAAGGTTTTTCATAATCACATGCAGAGTGATTATGCACATTTCATTCATAAAAGGTCTAAAGCTACAGCACAGGTGTACAGCTAGACTATAGCATTCTACTGTACTGCGTCGATATACATTGTGGTTACTGTATATAATAAAGCTTTACGACAAAGGGCAGAAATGACATTAAGCTAATCAGCATATAATAAAGAGGCTTTTTTCCTTATTGTTATTATCTCCTTTTCTCTCAGTCAAAACAACAGATGTGACCAGGTGGTTTCCCTGACAACTAGCCAGTTTGTTCCATCCTGAAATGACATCGAGAGTCAGTGAGAAAACAGACTTTCCTCTCCCAGACAGTTGGCATTTCAGCTCCGAGCTCCCCTCTCCTGATAGCCGAGGAAGACACGCCACCTGTCTCTCAACACAAGCAGATGTAACAGGGCACTGGAGTGAACCTGATCCAGGAAACGATGGAGGGAGACAGAAGGATGGAGAGGCATTGATATGACTAGAGGCTTGTACAGACACAGAGAAAACCACTTCTCTGATAGAAACCCTTTTTAAATGAGCTCCCGATGGAGTTGTCACAGCCTAGGTGCAGCAGAGGAGAAGAGGCGGTATGGTAAGAGGGGAATGAACAGCAACCAGGCAAAATGAGCTGAGGAGAAATGATGAGTTCCCTCTTTTTCTTTGTCTGTCAAGTCATTCATATTCTAATTCTGAGCTGCATTTCAGCTGGCAGACGGCCCATACTTTAGAGCTCTGAGTAAAGCTCTGCAGAGATGGGTAACATTACAGGAGTGTTTCAGAGAGCAGACAATTTCCCACGACAACCAAGCTGCTGCCGACGACATATCGTCTGATTTGTGGTCAATGGTCGGTCATCCTGCTTCAGCTAATCCTCACTGAGAGTCTGAAGCATGGCAGATGGCTACATAGACTGAGTTTGATGAAAAAGTGATGTTGTGGTGTGAAGGTAGGAGAGCCTGACAGTTTGTTATAAAGATATAACAACAACCAGAGGCTGAGAAGAAGTAGGATGGCACATCCCCCACTGGGTTCTGATCTGAATCCTTCTTCCCAAAGCTTTCCAGATGTTACAACAACCCCTGCATGGTTCACACTGCCCCAAGAGAGGTATGGCTCTGGGCTGTGGAAAACAACATCATTACCTTTCACAGCCTAGCCTGCTGAAAATATTTAAGATACAGAAAGTGAGGTGTCTAAAAAGCACAAACCTTATGCACAAAAAGGGAATAGCTTTTAAATGAAAGGGTAACGTACAAGAGGAAACATAAACAACATACTATGAAATAATGCAATGTAAACAATAGCAGTGAAGGCTGAAGTGGTGGATGTACTGTATATACTCTATGTACATTTGCATTCAACTTTGATGCTCTGATTTGAATTTTCACCAACTGTTTGCGATTTCAGAATTTGAGTAAGTTTAGTTATTTAACCATGACCTGAAACTTTTCCCTAAGTTTAAAGTGATACTAACATAAAAATCTATGTTTTGAGTTTCAAACACTCACCTTCTGTGGACTTGAAAGGTTGCTGTAAAAGTTTGTACAGTAGTTGGAGTTCCAATGGATGCCAAAAGTTTGTCATCATTGGTAATGTTTATGTCAAAACTTTTCAAACCACTACGAGTAAATATGACAGTTGCGATACTCAGCAAAGGCTAAAATAGGGGATGAGTGTTTGACACTCAAAATATATTGAGTGCAGCATGACTTTAATCAAATTTGTTTTTGTAGACTAAACTTTACTCTGCTCAGCATCCCAAATGTCCAATTTGTGGAAGAACTTTGGTTTCTGTCAAATATGTTAAGTCTCAAGCCTGATTCAAGACAACCTTGAGGCAGCATCATGTAAGACATTACAGTATGCAATTGTTTTGAGAGGCTGAGTAGTCCTTGCCATGACTATTAAGCTTACCTGCATGGGTGAAATTGGTGAAGTGCCCCTTTAATACAAATGTAATTCTGTTGTTAAATACTTCTCCTAAAATTATTCCATTTACTAATCAAAACTTCAGTAAAACATGGAGTTAACAAATACACATTTTCTACGGCCTCCATGAAACAATTTGTTTTTCAATCTTTTCAGTCACAGATGTGCAATTTCTTCCCTTGGTTATTGTGTGGAGAACAACATTTTCAACAATAATTTGCAACAGAAGTAATGGGATTCCATGTTGAGTGTGAAATGCTGTTACAGTGCTTTGAGCAAGTGAGCCTGGCAGATTAGTATGGAGCTGGAAAGTAGAAGGCCCTACAGCAACGGAAGTGCTATGATACCAAGCTTGTTTTAACTAGCCATGCTCCATCATTAACCTCCTAACCCAACTCATTTCTTTATTGTTGTGATCTGCAATCTCACCCTGTAGTTTACCTCTATCCGTTAAACATCTCACCTCCAATCACAGCTCCGGTTTTTTTTACGGCTTGCTTTTCTTCCTTTTCTTTCATTTCTCCCCTCTATGTATTAAAATCATATCCCTCTGGTGTTTCTGAGCTCTTTTCTATGATTTGTCCTTTTAATTTTGTTTCACATATTTTATTTTCAAAAGGATTTGTAGAGAGAGAGAGAGAGAGAGAGAGAGAGAGAGAGAGAGAGAGAGAGAGAGAGAGAGAGAGAGAGAGAGAGCACTTATTGCTTTAAGAAATCACTTAAGAGTGCATTTTACAAAACTGCTGATGTGAATAATATGAGAATCTTGTAAGGGTCATGGTAAATTGTGCTATTGTGGCTCAGATCAGAGACAATTCAAGCTTATTTGTATTTTCATCCTCTTTTCAACAGTTATTTTGAAATCAATATTTAATCTTTGGTAAATCCATTGCAGATAAATCAGACCTGACAGGCGGTATAGACACAAGGCTCCACTAAATCACACCAGAATTGTAAATTTATTGGGAGAATCTTTCAGGGAGAATAGATGGAAGTGTGTGTGGGTATTGTGCAGTGCAGTTTGAACCAAAACAGCCTGCAGATACATTAAAAGTTCAGCCTTATACTTCATCATCACCATTGCTACTCCACACACAATTTGCTAGTCAAAACATCAGCATCCTTTTCCTCCTAACCATATTTCTTTCTCAACCTCATAGTATATATAGTGTATAGTTTATAGAGTCTGTGTCACACGGTGGTGTGAGGTACTGTTTTACCAGCAAAAAAGTATTTCTAATTTACTCATTTACTTTTACAAATGTATTTAAAATAATACAGGTTACTACTGCAAGAAAAGTATTAAAAAACTAAATTCTCCTCCAGCCGGTCACACTCATGATTTCTTTCCTTTCTCAACTTTTAGCATGCCCAGCACACTATCCTGCGGCCAATCTTGAGCTGTGGAAGAGGTGTAGTCCAGCCAATAACAGCTGCTGGTCATCACCTTGATTCCCAGTCCAACATACAATGAATACGAACCATGCAAATTATAACTGTTAATACATGCAGCACCTCTACCAATAAAACTCAAACTAACCAATTCACCAAAACATGCAATATTTGGATCCAAATCAAAAGCTGCTTAAAGTCACATGTTGACATTTGCATACATGCTATCTATGCTGCACTCAGGCACAGCAGTGTGCTTAGCTAAATACTAACATCTACATGCTAACATGCTTACAAAGACAATGTTAACATGGTGATATTTTTCCATGTTTACCAAGTCCACCATCTCAGGAGAGTGCATTAGCAGAGCAACATTTTCTTATTAGCACTAAACACAAATAACAGCTGGGGCTAATGGGTCTTTGTTTAGTTTTGCAGAGATTTGTTCAAAAACTAATTATCGGACCAAATGTAACATTGACCTGATAATGATACGTTCACAACAAGTCAGATGGTTATTACAATTCATCCTGTGGGGAACATTAATGTTTGTACTAAATATCAATCCATGCAATTGTTGTTTTAACAATTCACTCAAAACCACAAATTTCAACCTCATGGTGCTAGATGAAAGGTCTGGGGAACACATAGCTCAGTAGGCTTCAACATCTGGCAACAATGAATGTTTGTACAAAATTTCATTGCAATCAATAGATAGTTGTTATAGTATATGATATGATATTTCAGTCTGGACCAAAGTGGTGGACTAAATGACATTGGCATCCCTGAAACCACGTTGGTACTTGATGACTGAACATTATTTTTGGATATACTTAATTTAAGTAGTTTGTAGGTTGAGACACACAGCCATGGGTTAGCTTGTTGGTTGCATGAACTTTGCTGAAGGGTCAGTTGTCTACCCGTAGATAATGACAGCACTGGCCAAACAGCTTTTTTAATGTTCCAATCCACACTGATGCCTTTATCACCTCTGCCCTCATCTACCACCTTATCACTACCTCATCACACTCAGCACTCAGAAACAACCCCCATTATCACCCATTCTGTGGGAAGCAGCTGAAGGTGCGCTGTCCTAATTTTATCACCTCTGAATACCCTCCAACCCTGTGAACCTCAGGTGTTTTATAAGGCCACCCAATTAGCTTGCACTTATAGCTTAGAGCCAGAGCCTGCTGAACTGGCAAATTACATTTGCATTGCTCTATTAATATGTGTCCAACAGCAATTTCATTTTTTCCCCTTACTTGCCAGCCAATAATATTCTCTCAATTTAATTTAGTTTGATTAAATTCAACATGCTTGATTGAAAAAAACATTTGCCACTAAGTGTCTAAGAGGAATGAGCTTAAATGACAAGACATGGAACAATAAATTAGCACACAAGTAATTTGAGGCCAATCCACTGGTATAAGGCACATGCACTGGGTTAGAGTCTGACCAGGGAACCTTTGTTGCATGGCATCCTCATTTCTTTCTCGTTATGTTCCCTCTCAATCTCTTGTGAAACTTCAAAGCCAAAATGCTAAAGATAATCTAATAAATCGTCCGAGCTGAGATATTAAGTGTTTTTAAGCAGTGCTGATCTTTTATATCATCACCAGCTCAAAAAAAGGGTTGTTTAGTTTGTGTATGCATGCATTTAGAATGGGATTGAATAAATGTATTATAATTGGATAGAAGCTAAATTTAGTCTGGCGTACATTGACTGGTCTTCTTCTGTGATTGGTTATCTTGTTCTTTAATTGCAACTGGAGAGTGGTTCTGATAACTTTTCTTTGGTAATTCAAGAATAAATCATTTGTGTTTTATCTGTTTTTGTTCATGATTCAGACAGATAAGGTTTGTTATTTGATTTTAGTTTGATATTTCCCTGAATAGCTTTTGGCAATTTTTAAACTATTTTATATTTGGCTATTCAGTGACTTCAGATAAAGTGATTACATTTTAAAAAGGCATCTCACAGTAATTTCTATGACTTGTTTAGTCTCTATAGATCACTGGGTTGCAACACTATGTTCCTTATCTTTTATATGACATTTTGTATCTACCACACACCCTTTTCATATTGCTGTGGGGACATAGAGCTCTTACAAATTCTCTTTCGGAAAAAAAACAGTAGCAGCATGAGTAGCATGATGTCATGGTTGTGTAGGTTTCAGTTTCCTGTTTTATTTTGTAATCTGTTTTTCTCCCATGCCATGTCTTGTTTTACTTCCTTCCTTATGTTTTCCCACCTGTTCTTGAGCCCTAGTGTTACCTGTCCCTTATTTCCCTTGATACCTCATGTATTTAGTCTCTATGTCGTCTTTGTCTGTTGTCAGGTTATTGTATTATCTTTGGATTCTGTGTGTTAGTCTACCGGTTTTCTCTGTGTTACAGTTTTTTGGTTTTCTTGTTATTTTGACTTCCTCAACACTTTGGAATGATTGTAGCCTGCTGTATAGAGGACCCGTTTGGTTGTATATCTTTTTGTTTGTGATTAAATCCTACAGCTCACCAGTTTCTGCCTGGCTGGTTCTGTATTTGGGTCCTCCAATTCTCTGAACCTCGTGACACATGAATAAGCAGAAAGTAAGAGTGAGCTTGACAGATTGCAAAGACCACTTTACTTGCTTGAATATAGATGGTGATTTTAAAAGCCCATGCCCAAGTGTCAGCTCATAATGATCAGTTGGTGGCAATAAAAAACTTAATTGCTTTGCCTGAACTAACATAATACTATATTTTAGTCAGAAGCACTTAGGTCAAGGGATATTAGACCATTCAGAGAAAATAGTGAACATGCATTTATTTTTACTTATTTCCTTTTACAGAAAAGGTTCTGTTCTTTACTGTGTTCCATGAATAAGAAGTCAAATAAATAACCAAAACCTCCAGACATATTTTGCTGAGTTTTAATACTGAATTACTGAAGAACATTGGAAAGAACTAAACAACAGGATGCTGCTGCTGCTACAGAATAAAGGTCTTGATCTTGAAGATTATGGTGCCCAAAGGAAGACTTAAATGAAATAGCTGGAAGGTGCTCTGAACATGACAGATGAAAAAACTATGTCAGTTGTCATCTATCAAAACTTAGGGTATAATGCAATAGAAGATTAGAAAAAGAAAAGAAAATATAGCGTATATATATATATATATATATATATATATATATATATATTATATTTAAACTTATTATTTTTCTTCTGATAAATAGGTACCTGTAGACTCTATCAAGGGACCTACAGGGAACATGTAGCAAAACCTTTGAAATACAATTCTTCAGACAGGAAATTGTGTTTTTTTAATGACTTATAGCCATCAATGAACACAAAAGAACAACCAACAAGCACAGCAACAGCCAGAACAGACTTGTAAGAAGCAAGCAACATGAAATGCTGAAACCAGGTCGGCCAGTTTATTGATGGCTGGATAATAAAAGTGTTTACCAAAGCCATCATTCAGAGGTAGTGCAGAAAATCAAGAGCTCCCATCAATAAAGCTACACACAGCCACAGACAATTGCACTAGAATGTCCAACTCCATGTATTTCTCAGCAGGCATGCATGGTCTCAGACTACCTTCTTCCAATTTAGCCAAAATCAACTGCTCTCCCGTTTTTTTTTCCTCTCACACAAAAACACAATTCTTCACCGAGATACACAGAAACATGATTACTGCACACACCATCTTGTTACTTACTTCTACTAAGGAGCTGCAGGTTGCGGACCTCTTCTCTGACTTGCAGCTGGAGGACTTGTTGAAGGACCTCCTGCCTCAATGTCTCCTGGATGATTCCCATCCTCTCTAGCTTCTCCCCGTTTAAACGCAGTAACGCCCGTCCTGCCAGGAGGAGCAAATGGATTATGTTTTTCCACTAATAATATACAATTATTATAACCATGAAGGCTAAGTAATTTCACTTAGCCAATGTATATTTGTCATTCAGTAAATCAGATGTTAAGATAATTTCATAAAGAATTACATACTGATAAAGTTGCAATACAGATGAAAGATTAGATTATTTCAAATCATCACCTTTATTATGTATCTCAGGGTTATGCACAACCCCCCCCAAAAAAAAATACCATTACCCACAGTAAACAGCTTTTACAACCAAGCTGCACTCAAACAGTTACAAAGGCAATATGAAATCACACACACACACACACACACACACACACAGGTTATTATGAGTAGGGGAGCTATGTCCTTCACTGATGCAGACAGAAGAGGAATCCATCATACCTGCCCAAATCATAATTAGACATATTACTTATGCTGCTCATTCTCCATATCATTCCATTCATTCTCATTTCCTTCCCATGGACATCAGTAAATCCTTGTCACAATAAACGTATTTGGGATTTTGTAATGTCTGTTGTCCGTATGAGCCTAAGGGCCTGGGTTATGCTCTAAAAAGAGTGTTACAGCTGTTTATGGCTTTTTCTGACTGCCACAACTGAAAGGGGGGGCGGGGGGGGGGTGAAACCCTATGCAAAAGTCTTAGGCAGGTGTGAAAAAATGCTTTTAACTGAGAATGTTTTCAAAAATATAAATGATGATTGTTTATTTTTATCAATTTACAAAATGCACAATGAGTGAACAAAAGATAAATCTAAATCACATCAATATTTGGTGTTACTACCCTTTGCCTTCAAAGCAGCATCAATTCTTATACATAGGTACACTTGCAAAAAAGTTGGGCAACGTTGAGGATCGTAGATGCAGTGGTCCGCTGAGGAAACTTCAGATAAAAAATACATCAAGCTTCTTTCCCTTCAAAATCGGAAGATGTCCAGCAGTGCAGGTGCACCCGTCTACTGTTTGGAGAAGTCTGGTCAGAAGTGGTCTTCATGGAAGAGTTTCAGCCAAAAAGCCATACCTCCGACTATGTTTTTGTGCATAGTTGAGTTGCTTGGCCTTGTTTCCATGTAAACCATCCGACAAGCACTTTGTTTGATGTATACTAATCCCTTAACAGTTTCACATTCCACTACTCAGTACATATGACTCGACTTCTAGACAGTCTTAACGTGTTTTCAAATATATAACTCAGTTGACTCTTCTGTTGACCGGTGCATTCACACGAGTCAAACTGCCGCTCTGTTTATTCAAATATTCTTTTTCTTCTTTTATGTAACTACACCACTGTGCATGCAGCTTTGTGTGCCTTCTGGAGGTAAAGTGAAATAGGAGTTCAGCTTGAAAAACATATTTGATGAAAGAATTGAACGTTTAGAAAGATCTGTATTGAACTCAATCTCTTAGAGTGGTACTGAAGTGGGAGTCAAAAGTTGGTTATCATGACAATACTTTGCCTGTACCAGTTTCATCTGTGTACAGGGATTAAGGCTACTTTTTGTTTATAAAGCTTTGTTAAAGTAAAGTGATTGGCACTTTGTAGGCAGCAGACAGACTACTAAACATTATATCAGTAAGCAGCAGTATTTATGATTTTCTTTTCTTTACATCCAACTCTTTGAGATATGACGTATTACTCTCACTGGAGCTAGGCAAGCCAAATGTGGATAGAACTTTCAGCCAGTCGTTGCCTTAGAACCAGATAGGCATGCAGACAAGTTTCTACTCCCTTGGAGACTAAACCATTAGAAACAAGTTAGCTTTCTTAATGGTTTAACGGATATATATGTGTGTGTGTGTGTGTGTGTGTGTGTGTGTGTGTGTGTGTGTGTGTGTGTGTGTGTGTGCACATGTAGTGTAAAAGCAGATTATTTACTACTCCCCAGAGTCCAGGTGCTCTCTATTTCCAGCAAATAGAGTGGAACAACCCATTTTTTGTGAGCACAACCATCTTGGGGATAGAACAACAATAAGTTTCCATTTATTTTGTGCCCAGTTTCAGTTTTTTACACACACATACACGCACGCACGCACGTACGCACACACACACACACTTCAGTCCACACTCATCAACCTCTTCAACCTATCTCCCCAACTGCCCTCTGGTGTGTGTATGCTTGCCAACAGCAGTACTAGTATGTCCTAGAAAAACATTGCCCTTGGTTCATGTGTGTGTGTGTGTGTGTGTGTGTGTGTGTTTGCGTGTGCGTGCGTTTGTGTGTGCGTGTACAAATAACACAGAGCAGATGAATGGAGCTCAAATCAATTCCCCTCAGACAGACTTAATACAGGTCCAAATAATTGCTTGCAGATAGGAAAAACTTATGCTGTCAAACGGAGAAAAGAGACACAAAAACAAAAGCTGTTTCAAAAGAGATCGCTTCTCTCAAATTGGCTTCACTATAAATTGGTTATTAACGATGTCTGTGGAAAAGTGGGAAGCAGTTTTGGCTCGGCTATAAGACAATAATGACACTTAAAAGTATAATCAGAGAAGGAGGAAGGTAAAGACTTCCTTAAAAAAGAACAGCCTTTAGATTAAACCTTTGATAGATGAGCAATTTAGTCCATGCTGTCCCCAAAGCCCTATACTGTATTACATGTCCTTCAGTTTGTATATACAAGAGCACCAAGGTGATTGTACAGCCCATAGTCATATTTTTCCATCACTCACTTTATTTCACTTTCAGTATATATTCTATATCGGCCCTACTGTATGTTCCTGCTATCTCTCAATCCTATATCTGCCTCAACTGCAATTCTAGTAAAACATTGTGACTTGCAACTGAATATTAACATGAAAAAGAAAATAGAATATTACTGCAAGGCTTAAATTAATACAGCAGCAGCTGGAATGCAATCCAGTCTGCAAGACCACATCTGTAAATGCTCTCTATCTATACAGCTTGCAGTTATGAGACAGGATCTGTACATGAGCTGAGGACGTGACACCCAAAGACTTCGACCCTGCAGACCTACAGTATGCTTGAGATTTCTTATCACAGTGAGGACAGAATGTCAACAATAAAAAATGCATACAATAAACACCTAGTGGGAATGCAAGACCAGTGATCAGGTGTCATTATTCTGAGAATTCATCTAGTTTCCGATCACAATATTTATACCGGGTGAAAACAGAGTCTTTAAATCCCATACCGCCATGCTACCATTTTCACTGTCAAGCATTAAACATGTACAATCTGCTGATTTAAGTGTAATCTAAGTGTATTTGATTGTAAAGTTAAGCTCATAAGCAATTCAATACACTCAGGAGTTGTTGCTTCTAAAGCCTTACTTTGTCTAACTACTTATGTAGTTTGGTGGCTAATGTTAGCAAACTATTGATGTATGTTTCTGTGTAATTCCATTAGTGCTGTGTAACATTATTGAGCTAGTTCACTGACTTTGTTAATGTTTTTTCCATGTGCAACTGTTACACTACATCTACCATTATCCTGTGATTGTTGCTTCTGGCCACAGTGGCAACTGTTTAGCAAAGGTTACACAGATCACTTTTAGAAAAAGTAATGAGGCCAGTGTGAAAACCTTTACAAATAAAAGTCCTGCATTTACAATGTTTTGTAAATGTTTCTTCAGGTTTTAAGTAGGTTTTAACTTTCAGGTACAAACTACTGCACCTATGATGTGTATTTAGGTAGAGTAGCGTAAATACTAATCAATCATGGTTTGCATAACGTGCAAAAATAACTAGTAACTGCAGCTGTCAAATAAATGTAGTGAAGTACAACATTTCTCTCTTAAATGTTTTAGTAGTAGTAGAAGTAGAAGTAGTTGCACAAACCAGAATATTAAAATAAAGTACAAATTACTAAACATTGTCCAACCAAAACAAATTCAACCTCAAACTTTTTTATTCAAACATTTTCTGAAGGTGGGTAAGCAGGTAACTTGTTTCCAGTTTGCTTCATCGAACTTGCTTGTGTAGAAAAAGCAATCACTGGTGTGATACAGGGAACTCAATTCACCACAACACCACGCACATTACTGTGAATTGTAACAGAATTATAATCACATTGCACAAATAGCCTGACAGCCTATGTCATGTTTTTGACCATCACCCAACTGAATGTAAATTACGTTTTTCAACAAATAATTATTATAACCATAAAGGCTAAGTAATTTCACTTAGCCAATGTATATTTGTCATTCAGTCAATCAGATGGCAAGATAATTTCATAATGAATTACATACTGATAAAGTTGTAATACAGATGGCTCTGTATCTGAATCTTGTCTACTACTACTACTACTACTACTACTACTACTACTAACATTAATAGTAATAAAAACAGACAACAATAAAACAATAAAAGAACTCTTGATAATATTAATAACGGTACAACAACACAAATAATAGCATGAATCTTTACACATATTAAATAAAAGCTTCAGAGACACTGAAGAAGCTACACTGATCTCTTCAGGCAGTTTGTTCCACTGTAATGGTGCCCTTACTGAGAGACTGAGAGACATTCAATTACTTTTAGGTCACTGAACTAAGATGATACTGACACAGAATCCATTTCTCGGCTGTTAGTGAGATCCAACATCCATCTGTTTATTAATGCGATTCGTTGATGCTATCCATATGTATCAACAACAAAAAGACATACAGTATTCCCCCAAAATTTGCACAAGAAAACACAGGAGCTAATAACCCAGACAAAATGAAATCCAGCTGGACATCAGCAAGTGAATGCATAACGTATAATTGGATCTAAGCCTCTGTCTCTCTCTCCCTCTCTCGGTTTGAGAATACATAAAAAATATGATCAGATCAGAGCTACTGTAACTATGACGGTAGCCGCATTGTTAACAATGAAGCCAGTGTGTATGTATTTGACTGTGTGTGTGTGTATATGTATGTATGTATGTGTGTATGTATGTATGTGTGTATATGTATGTGTGTGTGTGTATATGTATGTGTGTGTGTGTGTGTGTGTGTGTGTGTGTGTGTGCAAATATAAGTGAGTGGTGGCTGACCCTACGGCGCAGAACGGCAATCTGTTCTCTGTGAGACGGTAAAAAAGAAACTGCTCTACCGTCTGGTCTGTCAGTGTGTGTGAATTAATGTGTATTCGTGTGTGCTTGTGTACACATTTGTATGTACCTGCTCACGTGTGTCTATTTGGTTTGTGTCTATATGCACTTGCATGGCTTTGAGGGGGCTTTTGAACAAATACGTGTGTGTGTGTATGGGGCAGGATGTTTTTTGAACTCGAAACACGACAACCCACCATTTTTTCCGCGGCTTTCCCTTTCTTCTCCAAAAATAGGCTGCACTCCTTCCGTTGCCTCACACAAATGCCTTTTAAATCTCCTTTCGAGAGATTTGGGTATAAACCTGTTCCAGTTGAAAAAGCTAAGCTTTGGAACCAAGAACCTAAAAATAAAACTTGTGTGACATTTGGTAAGCCTTTTATGGGATTTGGTTTGCAATGTCTTGCAGAAGCATCGCTACTGTGCTTATTAAAAGGAGCATAGGTCACTGGACAAGGTTTTGGAGATATCACCGTCAAGCAACAACATCTACAAGAGCACTCCGAGGTAATATTTATTGTTTCTGCACTATTAAAATAGTTGCAAAGATTTAAATTAAAATTAGTAATACTTAATCATTACAACAAAAGAATCATAATCAGACACATATGGTTTCAGCGATGCTTTGTGTGCATGCATCTTCATGTGTGGTACAGTACCTGTGATGGCGTGATGGGAGAAGGCCTCTACGTAGGTCAGGTAGTTGTGAGGACAGTGTTTCTTAAGCCACTTGCAGACATCTTGCTGAGTCCACAGCACCACAGGTTTGGAAAGACTGGACAGAGTAGGACTGGTGTGATACACAGTGAAGGCTTCGCCAGGATGCAACTGAAACACACGAGAAGCAGAAAACTTCTTATTATCTGATGCACTGTACTGTAGTGTGTGTGTGTGTGTGTGTGTGTGTGTGTGTGTGTGTGTGTGTGTGTGTACAGTTTTAGCAAGAGACAGAGTCAGTAGGTGTATTTTTGTTTTAATTTCCTGAAGTACAATGTGATGCAAGTTGGAACATTGCTTTTTTATCATTGTTATTTTCTTTTAGATAATCACCTTGTAATTGCTCTATCTTACTCAAATATGAAATATACTGGATTTTCTCATTAATATGAAATTAGCTGGGATGATAATGTTAACTATTCGTTACTCATTCAATTAACAGTAGCTACCAATCTTTTTACCGGTAACTAATCATTAGTGCTTGAATCACAGTCAATGAGTAACTGATCATTAAGTAGCCATTCGTTACTCATTCATTCCTCATTCATTCCTCATTTCCTCAGTAACTACCTATATTTGTGTCTACCTTTTGTAAACTGGTATTGTGTGTTACCCTTAAAAGTTCAAAATGGTTATAGTCTGAGCTCTAATGTAACCTAAATTAACAGTATACATAAATTGTTAAAGCAGGCATAGAAGGGCAAACAAATGTTCTTTTGATTAAAAGGAGCACTCTGATTTTTCACCTCTCAACTCTATTATAGAGAGACAAATGTAAATCTGCTATCACCATATTTTCTCGCACATCACATTATCCCAAATCTGAAAAATGTGGAACGTTGCCCCTCTGCCAACAATGTATCTTGATACAGTAATTACATTCTATATGTTATTAGTATCAGCATGTGCTGTGTAGTATTGAGGCTGTTGCTGTTCGCAGGTAATTCTTTCTGATAGCCAATGCCGCATTAGTGTGATTCTGTCATATTAGTCTTTTTTTGTTCCTCTCATAATCCAGTTTTCTTTCTCTCTCTCTCTCTCTCTCTCTCCATTATCACACACATTACTCAGACTCCAAAATATTTTTTGTGTGTCAAGTGCAGGGAATTAATATGGACATTAATAGTCACAACCAGTATGGGCAGGAAACACACTCCTTGTCCCCTCAGCTCTTTCTCTCTCTCTCTCTCTCTCTCTCTCTCTCTCTCTCTCTTGTGTGACTTAGTCTCATATCTAATCCATTCATTCATTCATTCATGCTCTGACTGTGCCAACTCCACAACAAAGACTTTGGCTGATTTTCAACAGAAAAACGCAGAACTGCTGCCAAACGTTCCACTCCATGACTGACTTCATTTAATAGGATTATGTATGCTGCGATGTCATACACACAAATGCAACTTGAACACACTCTTGTTGATGTTCCTGCCATTTTATTGTTAATGACACAAAGATCAGCTCCCAGAACACCTTCACATCACTATAAGTGATAGACACAGGGTCATATTAGCATCTTTGCCTGCTGTTGCAATGAGAGCTCCTCATGTCACCAATCAGCCCTATCAAATTCTGGCTGGTCCAGCAGCTAAGTGTGTTCTGCTTTGTAGACCTTAATTGAAAACACTCCATATCTCTGCTCCAGTGTGTTTGCTCGTTTCCTAATTGCACACATACCTCTAACCCGAATCAATGGAGTGCTGAAGCCATTTTAATAACCCAAATTTATTGCTCACCCCCGATCTTTGATTGAGACTGAGTTGGGAGAGGTGTGGAAATGTTCTCTCTTGTGGATGATTGAGTGTGGACTGTTGTAAAAAGCTCCCTCGTCGTTGGATAGCCATAACGTCAGCTGCAAGCATGTTGATTTATTCCATGTCATTTCAACAATCCTCACATTGACATAGTTGAGTAAATACTGGAGTGAGTGGGGGCTGCAAATGCCTGGATAAGCATTAAGTATGGCCAATTTAACAAGACAAATATGTTTTTGTCTAGATCAAGTCAAAGGCAACAAGGCCTGTTGTTTGCACTCTAAGGACCAATCACAAAGGTCATAATCCTGTGACCTGGAGGGCAGTCTTCACATGGGGATTGAATTTCTGAGGTAAGTTAATTTTGGTGCTAGGTTTAGAGCATTTTGAGCTGGACACAGCAAGTTAAAATGGACTGCAAGTCAACCAAAGGCCATCTCACTTTCAAATATTGTTTCTGTAATATATTTTCTCAAAGTGATAGTAAGGACATTTTGGGAAATACGCATACTTCCTTTACTTGCCAAAACTTAGAGGACAAGATTGATACCACCGCTGTAGCGGTAAATATGCCGCTATAGCTATATTTTAAAGGGTCCAGGTAATATGCTAGTAACTGTAGGTGTTGGTGATAAAGGAAAGGGTATTTTCTTGTTTATATAGTTTAACAAGAATTATAGCCTACATACAAAACAGAAATACAAAACATGATAGGCCATGTCTAAAGCATAGAAGCAGAGACTGAAAGTGTTTGATTGAAGAGGATTGCGTTTCATAACAAAAAAAGGAAATTGTGTTCAAAGTATGTGACTGGATATATGTATATGTATAACAGGATATAAACTACACACCGGTGGCGTCATGATGGGCATCATCCAGAGTTGATGCTTGTCATTATTTCAGGATAAGCCACTGTACTTTTCCCCTCCAACACTGAGGCTCCTGAACTCAGTTTTACCATAGTCACTACTACCATGACTACTTCTATTATCTGCATAGCTCGTTCGGTCTGTGCTACAAGTGTCAGTTGACAACTGTGCTGCCTATGTGACGCAGCCCATGATTTTTCCAGTTTCCTCCACAACCTATAACAATAAAGCATACAACGCAACAATATCACAGATAATGCAGTTAAAGTTTCAGGAGGCAGATTCATTACAATCCAGGGACTTATGAGAAAATACATTTTAATAGTGTTAAGAGGATTGCTTCCCAAAAGATAGAATCTGTAATAATTTATCTTTAATAGTGACTGAGCTCCATGGCATTCCATCATCACAGAAGAAATAAAATGAAGTTGTTTATATTCACAGTGACATCATTTAGTACCCATAACAAATCTGGGAAACAGATAAAGATCTTGTGTATCAGTTGCAATAATTGATTATTGAATATATCATGATTCACATTTGTTGACACTTATTTAACTGTACTGGTTATGTCATGAAAAACAACATAGAAGATGATGACAGGCAGATAGGGAGAGGAACGACAGAAAGAAAGAGCAGACAGTGTGCAGAGGAGTGGGTCCTGTAATGGCCTTCATCATCAAAAAGCCAGACAGAAGGGAAATGGAATGATAGCTCCCCATCATCCCTCCTTCTCTTCTTCCTCCCTCGCTTTCCTTCCACCGCACTTTGGCCATCCATCAGACAGTATCTCCTCTGGCCAGTTCTGTGTCATCCCTTGTTACCCTTTACTACCTCCCCCACTCCTCCCGAGACCTACTTCTGTCCAGCGGGAGGAGCTCCCTCCTTCATTATGTACAGGAGTAGGAGGGGGAGAGATGGAGAGGGAGAGGAGGGTGTGCAAATAAGTGAGGGCTGTTCATGTAGCAGAAGTCTAATGACAGATGGAGGGGTGGGGTGGGGGATCTGGGGTGTCAGGCAAAAGGCTGCATGCTAGCAGCAAACATCATATAACTAACAGCACAACTGTACAGACCAACACTTTGTGTTTGTTTGTTTTTTGTTTCATAATGACACTTGATTCCATGATTTTTTTATTTGTATTTTCGGGTTTACATGACAGACAGTTCTTAAATAAAAATAATAAATTATTTTAGTGCAGACTTTTGAAATTGTACAATATGACAACGGTATCAGTCTTGTTTTCTTATTGACCCACATTGGCTTATTCATCTTAATGAAAATTAAAAGACACCTTATTCATTATAAATTTGCTCTGAACTAATATGGTTGTAAATGTTCTCAATATGTATCTCAACAAGATGAGTTTGGTCTGTGATATCGCCTACCTGTATTCCTGCATCCTCAGATCCTTTATCCCTTCCTCATCCACATACTCTCTCTACTCATTGATCATTGTGTTTGTATCCTAAAACAGCTTATTTGTCCTTCCCTGGGTGCTTTGTTCCCCCCTCATAAATTGTATCCTTTGCCTGCCTGACACCCGCCCTCCCTGTCCTCCCTTTCTCTTGTTTCCTTCCTTCGATCTTTCTTCTGGCTTGATGTTTGTGCAAGGAGCAATTTTTTGCCCAATTATGTGCCTGTGTTTGTGTGTGTGGGTGTGATTGTGTTTGCGATTGTGTGTGCATGCACTGCCTCTCAGTGTAACTGAATTGGGGATTAAAAGAAAGTCAAGGGAGTGTGGGGAATCCTTAAAATGCACTCGTTGTGACCGATAACGCCTCTCTTCCGATGACTGCCTCTGTCTCTGCACATCAACACCCTGCCTTAGATTGATCAATGGTGCTATGCCAATTAGCAGAGTATGTGTGTGTGATTTTGTGTGTATTTGAGTGAGTGGAATCTAATCTGCACATCATGTACTGTAGTTCACACCTGCCTTTCCCTCTCTGCTCTGCATCTTTTCTCGCTGTCACTTCTTTTTTTACTAAACACTCCTTCTCTATCTTCCCTGTCTAACCTAACAACTCTCTTTCTATCTCCCCATCTACTGTACCACTCTATGTCTTCTTGCGCTATCGTTATAGAATCAGATCTGTCTCCCCAATCCCAGAGACCCTGACAGATCCTGACACATGATTTTTCATATCTCCTTGTCACCTCTCTTCCCCACTTTTCCTTTCATCTCATCATTCATTAACACTGTCCTCCCCTTTGTCCCTGGCAGTTTCTGTTGCATCATTTAGCACCTCTGGGTCTCCCACCGCTCAGTCTAGCCTTGTGCATATGTGTGTTTAAGTATGTCACTGTGATTCTGAAAATGTTTATGTGAGAGCTTTTCTGAGTGTGCTTGAGAGTGTGTGCGAGTGTGTTAACTGTCAGCCTTCATTAGCTTTGCAGAGCTCTGCCTGTGGTTGTCCTCGGGACTTGCAGTTTGTAAATGTCTTGCACTCATGCGGATGTGAGTGGGTTCTCAGTGGGAGGAAAACGGGCCAGATGGGATTTTTACAAAGCTCTCTATTTAGCATGAGTCAAACATGTGTCTCGGACAGAACAACACATCACTGAATGGAAGGACAAGGACAATACAGGCTAAAGCATTTCTGCCTCACTGCCCAGCAACTCTCTTATTTTTCTTTCTGTGTCTCTCCACTGTGTCAGCCACCAAGGTAATGCTTCCATACTATGTTGCTGGCACATTAGGAAGCAAAAAGCAAGTAACAAAGTTTCAAAAACAACTTGTGAGGGTTGTATGATCTGCCACCTGTATGGTTTAAGTTTGGTCAAATTTAGGCAAATAACAATTCATGCAGGTTAGGGGTGTAGGGTTCCATACGGCACATTTTGGCCAGTGAAATTTTGTCTTGGGGGGCGTGGTCGCGAAAACAACAGGCAGCCTAGCTATGCTTACAATGCTATGCTTACAATGAAATGCAATGTGCAAACAACCTGTTAACCTGTTGGCTAGATGAATAATTTTCAATATTTAAATTAACATCTTCAGTGATGTATTTGCCCTGCTCAAGTTTGTGTGTCACATAAGTACGTAATATGTAATCAAACAAATGCACAGTAGCCTAGCTAGCTGCCTGGCTTGTCTACAATGAAATCTAATGTCCGAACATGCTAGCAATTAACCTTTCGGCTAGCTGAAAAGTTAGTTAGCTAACATATACAGTGGTCTATTCAGTGGTGTATGTGCCCTGACTAAGTTCGTTAGTCATGTTGTGTCAAATAAATCACAATTTGTGTTGATAAAAGTACCAATGTTTGTGTAGAAACATTTTAATGTTAATCCAATTAATCCAGTTGGTGGCTAAAATAATGAGCTCAACTAGACACCAGCCTAAAAATCTAGGAAGAAGTAGGCAAAGTAAGAGATCTGTGTATTTGTGTTTTTTTCTCCAGTAGTTCACAGTTTTGTGAAGGTCAGCCACTGTGTTCTGTAATGAGAAAGGAACAATGATCACAGACTGGTCTTTCTCCTTCGACCACGCAGCAATGCAAATTAGTGAATAAGGGTCTCACTTCCAGCAACATGCTTGATTTCGAAAATAAGAAGGCACAGTGGCTGCTGATATTTCCTAAATTGTGTCTCTGTTATTCCACCTATTCCCCAGTCTCATCAAAAGGTTCACCCACAAGCTGTGTGTCAGACAGCAAAATGAACCACCCACAAACCCCTCCCCTCACCCCATCTGGCTACCCAAACAACAGCCAATTCAAGGATGCCACAGACAGTGTGCCAAGTACACACTGAGTCATTATTTGGAAATATCCTATTAGTAGAGAGGTCTACATAGAGGTCCACCTGCTGAAGATTACTAAAAAAGTAATCACGGTATAGGGAATAAATACAATTATCTCACCGCTGTATTTTTTCTTTCTTGTTTCAAATTATAAATGCTGAATATTGAATAAGATGCAAGACATACTGTTGCATGTACTTTAGAAACAGTTACATCTGCCTACTTGATCATCAGTGCTGCAAAAAAAAACGAGCTGGGAGTATCTTTGGTAACGACAGCCATATTTGTGCATGCATGAACCGCAATATATATCTGTCTTGCTGTTACTATTTCTTGTTTTTCCTGGTCTGCATCAACACATCTGTGTGTGTGTGTGTGTGTGTGTGTGACACGTGCATGCACAGGAGTTTGCATAAGAGTACATAATGTGTTATATTAGCTTTGTTAAACAGATTCCCCAGGTCCCACCTTATATACAAAAGCTGAGCTGTGTTTCAATTAACTGGCTCCCTCATTACAGCTGATGTGTGCACAACCAGTGTAATGGAGAATAATCTAATCACTCTTGAGAGAACTGGAGGCATGGTCGCCTATCCACACAACTCGCACACACACGCACACACACACACACACACACACACACGTGCAGGCCCATAATCACATGTTATTAAGCTAGAGGTGCACAAATGGACTGACAATTTTGCTGGATGCTAGAGACACAAAGAGAGAGTGAGAGAGAGTTGGACCGCTCCCCCCAGTTGTTGAATAATGTATAAAGAGGCTTGTTGCCACAAGGAAATGATAAGCCTTCCTTCTCATGGTATAGAGGAGGTTTAATTATCCAGTCTCTGTGTAATCAAATGGAAACAGCTTCCCACTCGTCTTTTATTAAGCCTTTTATAGCTGTTATAGCTGAGGGGGCACTCTTTTATGAATTATTGAGCAATCTTGCGGTGCATTTGTACATCTTACAGCCTCATAGTAGAAAACTTTCTTGAGTTCATGTTCCATTGCTTGGGAACACTGAACAAATGACCTCCACTGGACTCTCTGCCCTCTTTCATGTGTGGAGTATAGGACCCAGGAAAGAGTCTGTTGTGTCATATGCTGTTTTATGTCAAACACAGGCAGAATGCCCTAAAATAGATTTTTTTCACTACTTTGTTTTGCCTCTCTCTGGTGCTGCACAGATGGGATTGCATTTTGCACAAGAGCAATGTGTGAAAGTAAATGATGCTTTGGCTGCTGTGCTTACATTATACTGCTGAGACATTGAGCCACCAAGCAGACATTCCTCACCAGCCATTCAGCACTGAAAAGATTTTCATATCCGGTGTTTATACCAGGCAGTTCTGTTAAAGCTGTTTCTGTGGAATAAATGAGATGTTTTAGCAGTGATGGGAATAACAGCATTTTCAGTAACGAGTAATCTGATTGATTACTCTTCCCAGTAACGGTACTGCCGAAAAATGCGGCACGTTACTATAATTGAAGCTGTTTTTTTCATCAGACCAACTAAATTGAGTAAAATTTCATGGTAAGCCAATCAGAAGTAGAGTTGGGCGGGTGTTTAAAAGCACGCTTAGTCGGACAGACAACAAACAACACAAGCAAGTCAGTCAACGAGAGACAGGTATGGCGTTATGAAATCAAGGAGACCGTGGTCAGAAAACACAGTGGGGGGCACTTTGTTTCTCTCACTATGACTCTAGAGTGGCTACTCGCTCCGAAGATAATCGGTGTCACTCTCTCACTTCTCCCTCGCTCTATCACCTACCCACACACACACACACACACACATGCCGGCTCAAAGCACACACCAGCGCAAAAATATAAACATCAGGCCACTTACATTATTTGCACTACAAAGAGTATATATATATTTGTTATTTATTTTGTTATAGTGCTTAACAAGCATTATTTAAGTTTGCCCAGTTGTGGCCTGTTCAGGGACAATACATATCAAAAGTTCCAAAACATCTATTGTGTTATTTGTATTGATCCACTAAACATAATATCTACATACATGGCATTTGATTGGAGGCTTGT
The DNA here is from genome assembly GCA_026937815.1 of Etheostoma perlongum. Taxonomy (NCBI): domain Eukaryota; kingdom Metazoa; phylum Chordata; class Actinopteri; order Perciformes; family Percidae; genus Etheostoma; species Etheostoma perlongum. Next base: position 13,292,133 of record CM049377.1, read on the forward strand.
CTCACTTTGTCCCACATCAATATTAAAAGAGTTTAGATTTGTGTACAGTTTAATAATGTATTGTATTAAGTGCCCATTTCATTATAATATTCAGATTTATTATAAATAATTGAACATGCACATGTATTTTATGTTCCGTAAAAGAGGGATGGAGGTGGGGTCACATTTGAGCATTTAAAAATGTACTTGAAAGTAACGCATTAGATACTTTCTGAAGTAACTAGTTAGTTATATAATTTGTAACTGAGTATCTAATTTAGTTACTTTTTGGAAGAAGTAACTAGTAACTGTAACTAATTACTTTTTAAAAGTAATTTGCCCAACACTGTCTTTTAGACACATGGGTCAAACAGTATTACCTGTATATTTCTGAGTTCATTTTCTGTGCAGCATGCGCTCCCTTGTAGCACTCGTAGGTTACATAACCATCTTCTCTTTGGTGGTATCCAGCACCGGCTAAGGTGAGACCAGCCAACATCATGTACAAGATTAAACAATTAAACTCCCCGGTACTACTGAGATTTGTAAGCTAGAAATGCAGCACTGACGCTGATGCACTAATGCTCTATGTTGTCTGCTAACAGATTACCTGCCACAGTGAACAGATTTCGCTATTTCTCCACCCAAGTCAGGGAAGTTTCATTATAGCACTCTTTTTCTTATATAGTTAGAGAGGCTGCTTGGAAAATGAGCTACCAGTTAATACACACGGGACGATAATAAATTACAGCAAAGCTCCCCTCATGGGATATAATGTTTTCTTAAATGAACTACTTACTACTTTATTAAAATATTTCATCTACCACTTTGATGTAATGCAATACATCATTCAACTTGTAATATTAATTATAGCTTATGTTACAACAGCAGCAATAATTGAAATAAAAATAATTAACATTTTTAACAGGCATGTGAAAGCATTTACTTTCTCATCTACTTCCCTGTGATAAGACAGCTTTTAATACACTTCACCAGTTTGTCTTTTTCTTTTAATGATACACTGAACCCAAGTTACTACAAAAGTGGAAACTCTTATGATCTTCTGGCCTGACATCACCAGAGCCTTTTTTATTTCATTTGCGATTTTCAAGGAGCATTATCAACGGCCATAGTAACTACAAAAAACTACAGCGTGCAGAGATGAGCTGTCATTGTGTAGCATCAATATGTCTGAGTGCGAGTGTTGCCATCAGAATCTTTAAATAGTACTTCAACAGAGCTCCACATCAGGTGCAGCCATCTTGTTTTTTTTTCCGGCACTTAAGATTAAGGTTTATGCTTGATAAGTGTCCCCTGTGCAAGGGTATGTGAGATAAAAAGGAGGTAATCACGTATTTTGCATAAAGCATGAAGGCACCGCAGGTTGTCAGTCATCATCTGAAACCCGCCCCATATGAGATAAACAGTTTGCCCCACCAGGGCCTGGCTGGCTGGAAATCTGTCTGAAACAGAGGGGGACCAATCGTATCTGCCAGAGCAAATGAAACATAAGCTCATAGATTTGTCTGGTTCCCAGAATAGAAATATTCCTTTTTAGATTTTAAATTGTGACAAAATGCATGTTTTATTTTCTGTTGTGATTTCCTGTTGGCTTGAGTTTATTCCTTTTGAAAAACCTAAAATCAGTGACAGATTATGCGCAAACATTTCACAGCAGATTACTTCACTAGTGAAACCAAGTATGGCCCAGGCCTCAGAGGCTTTCTTTCTCTTTCCAGAGAGAAAGGATCCAACCTGCCCAATTCAGAACTGTCTCTTCTTGCCTTTATGACTTATTCTAGCAATCTGTAATCTGTCTTTGTACGCAAAAACACATTGGAAAGTCATACAATCAACAGTCAATAAAGTATTTCTGATTCGGATTCTGATTCAGTGAAAACACTCCTCCACGCTGCTTCTGGTTTGTTTGTGTGGACGTCTTTATACCTGGATGCCCTCGGTGCCGGGCTGCTGCAGAAGTTTGACGGTGCGTGCTGTCCTCTGGCCGCGGCCGTCGTGCCAGGTCAGGTTGCTGCCTCCGGCTCGACGCGGCAGCTGGTAGCTCAGCTCCTCAGAAGACACCGTGTGCTCAAGGGAGGCACGGCAAAAACTGAAGCTGGATGCCGCTGAGGGGAGAGAAAGAAAGAAGAAGAGGAGAAAAAAAAAAAGAACAAGCACTGACTTTATATTGTATTTGTTTAAAGGGCTTGCATACCATTGTCAATGAACTGAGCAAAGAGAACACATAAAAAATAAAATAATTGATAATCCTCTAGAGATTAACATGTTGCATTCACTCCAGATTACATTCTTTGTGGATTGACTCTCATACAGCTACAAACAGATGGCTGCTTTGGTGGTGGTGGTGGGCAGCAGTGCTACTCCACTGTGATCTTTAATTATGCAGAGTGCATAGTCATAGAGGCTGCGCATGATTTTTTGGATTGTATCTCTCTTGCTTAGTCCTTGATTATTTAAATCCTACATCATGATTTTTTATTCTTCCCTCTCTTTGTCTGTCTATCCTCCTCTCCTGGGACTGAGTGTTAGCTGTGAGACAAGTTGTCAATGCAGGGTCAGAGTACAGCTCTGGAAGAGCCACAGGGCATCTTCTGCAGTCCACATCAAGCAGTGGGTTTAGTTTAAAGAGGACAAATACAGCCATTGCTCCCCTTACCTAGACACAAATGTATTAGTCATGTGAAAGATAAAAGAGGATTTGACTGCACATCAGCCAGACACAACAGAGAGTGTGGCAGTGGAAGGGAGCACAACAGACAGTGAATTAGAGATAGAGAAAATCTGCTATACTATAGAAAGCCTTACTTTTACAAACAATCTGCAAGTAAATCCAGCTTTGCAGTGTATATGAAGTGTTCTCCAGTGTCCCATGTCAACTGGATTTATTTGTGTGTGCGTGTGTAAACTCATTGTCAGAGCATTATTTGGAAAAAGCCTCATTCCATCTCCTGAATGACTTCTTCATTTATTTTCCTACCTCCTCCTTGGGGACCCGATTTAAAAAAAATTATACATGGTATGTCACAACAAACAAAACAAGTAAAACCTGTCTTTCCTTTCACCAACAAGGGAAAAACAAGCCTTCCTGGACTATTTCTACTTTAGAATTACACAACAGACCACAAACCGAGTTTACATAGCCATGATGGAGGAATAAAAGAGAGGGTAGAGATGAAAAATAAGAAAGGCCGTCAGGAATCACTGTAACCTTTTCTGTCTCTTTCCCTTCTCTGTCTTTGGATCCCACATTTCTATACGCTGCTACTTAGGTATCTTCTTATGTAGCAGTATCTTTCTTGTTCCCCTTCTCTCTCTCTATCTCTCTCTCTCTCTCTCTCTCATCGTGATTGTCAGATCTTTGGGGTCGTTGGGACAAACCGAGCCCAGCCTGATGTAATTACTGCCAGTCAGACTGAGGGGGAGGAGACAGGAGGAAGGAACTTGGGAAGCTAAGCGCCTTGCAACCCTAAAGACCTGCCAATCTCACAGAACGAGACAAGAGAAAGTGCAAAAGCAAGAGCAAGCCAGACAAGAAGAAAGAAAGGGAGAGCAGCGCTGCAACTTAGCACTCAATCCATGCAAAGTGTCAGTAAACTGATCAAACTGCAGCAAGGTAAAGGAGCTCAGAGAGGAGGCAAGGAGACGCATTAAAATACCACAAAATAACTTTGTTTCACAAGTCGTAAAAGACAGAGCTTTACAATTATGAGACAGAGACCACCCTACACCTTGTAGAGATCTCTTTGTAGATGAGGACATGGCAGCATCAGGACGGCAGTTCCACTGAAATCTCAATCTCTGACACATTGCCAATCCTTGCCAACTCAAGCAGTCATAAAACAAAGAGAGAGAGCTCATTCTGCAAGCTTCAATGGACTCAGTCAACTTAACCTCCTGGCACAGGATACGGCTAAGAATTTAGAATCACCCAAATGTAATAAAATATCTATAACTTCCAATTCACGTGTCTTTTAAAATGACATTGCAATGTATTGTTTTGCCAGTTGCTAACAGTCATTCTAAATGAGGCTGAATGAGAGGATTGTGATGAAGCACTATTTGCACTAGGGAGTGATAACCATCATTACCATTTAGCAGGAGAGGTTATCTGTCACCTTTCTTCATCTGACTCAACATGCTTTTGATCAACCTGAACCGCCAAATCCCCTCTGTGCTATTTGTCACTAACTGGTGTTGTATTATCTCTCGCTGCCCTTGACTGTTACTTTTATCACCTCTGGTCACGGGAGGGGAGAGAAGATGAAGGATGATGAAAGGTGGACAGAGGGAGGCAGAGTGAAAAGCAAAGGGAAAAAAGCACGATGTCTTCTGAGTCAGTAATATAAATAAATAAACAAGAAGATATATGATGCAGTGCGATTTTAAAAGCTCAGCACTCTGTAACTTTGGCCTCACATACAGATGAAAAAGGTGGAGGGAGAGAGAGAGTGCTGCTGGTAGTAGAGGTGCCAAAACCAAAGACCAGGCAGGTGTTTATGTGTGTGTCAGTGTGTGTGCAGATGGTAGGTAGGTCAACACGACTCAGCCCAGTGAAGTGTAACCTCATATCACCTCCTCTTGACTGAGCAGCATATCTGCCGTGCAGAGTGACTGCTAAATCTCAGAGGTATTCTCTTTAGAAAAGGTAATTAAGTTGATAGGTACGGCACCCCCGGGATGTCGTTCCAAGTCATATCCCACAGTAGATTAACATGGCATAGTTGGACATTACTCATTTGACTCCAAAAGCGAGCTTCTAAATTGGTCCGCATGGACTTATTTTTAGCTGTGTGGGCTTTTTGTTGAAGTTTGATTTTTGCATAACCTGAACTTCTGTATCCCTTTGCATGGAGGATGAGGAAAATGGTCTGGCTAATCCACTTTATTCCAGCCATCACAGAGAGGATGCCAGAGTATGTCAGCAACATGATTTTTGAATCAACTCCCTCCCTACCTAGCACCCCTTATTCAACTCAAAGATAAAATGTCTATTTGCAGTCCAGGTTTTATATAAAAAAGAGGAGAGAATAAAATCCCAGTTTTCCTCATTCCTATGTAATCTGTATAGGGCTAAAACTTCATCCTGCAGTGATTTCATGCCTGTGAAACCCATTAAACCTGAAGTCCTAAATATAGCATTGAACAGAACGAGGCTGCCAACTCCCACTATGTCTAGTACATCTACCAATGAAAAGATTTGTTTGTCCTATAGTATGTTGGGGGTAAAGCAAGAGGCCATTTACAACTCTTCCACTCCACCAGACCCGGTCCTAACCCCAGGAATGAGCCATGAAATGACTCCATTTAAGCGAGGCAGAAGAATTCTTGTTGCAGCTTTAAACATAAATATGAATCCCAAGACCCCAGCGGCTTTTCCCATTATGCATTGCCGTCTATTACCCACTCTGACATGAGAAACTGTTGCACAGGCTGGGGCTGAGTTTTACCTCTCACAAACCATCAGTGTTGCAGGAACAGGCACATAGGGAAATGACAGTAAACAATAGACATCCTCGACGCAGGCTGATTGAAGTAAATAACAACTCTCATCAGGACACAAATGAGGGAAACGCCAGTTAAATCCGTGTATGTGTGTGTGATTGTGTGTTTCAGCGAATGCTCTACATACATGAATGTGACTCACAATGCCAGCATGAAGATTCACATATCCACACATCTGTATAATCCCTGTCTGCTTTCGTTTAGATCAATGGATTGGAATAAAGCTGCAGAGAGTCTGTACATGCAGCCATGTGGACAGAGGCTGAATTCTGATTTAAACTGTGGAGCAATTATGGCTCACAATTCAGAGTGTAGCCTAGAATACAGGTGGAGCTAGTCGCTGTAGAAGTCCAGCTGCACCCTGAGAGTACAGAGAACAACAAAAGTTGGTGAAAAATGGTGAGAAATGGCAGAAATGCCAGGCCAACCTTGGCTTCCTCTTTTAAGAACAAAAAAACTGGAGGGTCCAACGTTGACGACATCATGACTTTTATTCTCTAACTTTCCAATCTTGCCCCCACAACACTTCCTCCAAGACAGACAGAACTATTGATTATCCATCACTTTGTCAGAGAACATACAATTACAGATCACTTTAGATAAAACACACACACCAGACAGGCACACACACAAACACAGTCCACCAAACTCCTCCCCCCAAGGACACTGGCTGTCATATTCACTCCTGCTCAAGGGAACTCACTACATGTTTTGCAAGTGGGGAAGCAAGAATGACACAGAAGAGGAGATGAGTACAGGGGTATGACATGGTCGTGCCGTCTTAAGAGAATGAAGGAATGAAGCCCGGGGTAAACATATGAACAGAAAGCCGGGAAAATGGGCAAGATGACATGTCACAGAGAAGCGAATAGACGAAAAATGAAGCTTCAGAGCAGAACATTAATATTAATTGTATCAGGAAATGAAAGAGGACAAGGAGGGGAATGATGAGCAGATGAGATCATGTGATTGTCTGTTGTTTTCTCCCCTTCTCAGCCCTCATATGATTACGCGGGAGGACAGATTAGATCTCACTGACAATCGATAATTCAGAGTGAATGTCACAGGAGGAGGGAGGATGAGGTCGAGTAATAGGATGTGAGGTGAGATCAGGCCTGATCAAACTGCGGGACTGACAAGACCGCTCGTGTCCCGGTTATCTGGTGTTCTTGTTCGTGGAGTAGCTCAGTAATCCTGGTTTTGAGAATGTGCTGGCCAAAACACAAAACAAAACCAGAATATTTAAAGAACCTTGTCCACCTGGAAATTGAAATCAAAGATCTTCGGTATAATAGAAATTGGATATTAATTTCCTTTACAGATGGAGACGCTATATGTGGTGAAAGCACCAAAGTTCAGGCAGCTGGAAGCCAAACTGTTCATGCTGAGCTGTTAAGGTAACTCTCTAGGAAGGAGTGGCCAAATAATCAAAGATACCTGAATTCAGTTAATCAGAGACATTGATGATTATACAGTTTATAAAGGGATATGAATAACCTGATTTGTCATGTCCCATTTCATTTTCCCCTGAACAAGATCAAAGCTAGTACAAGTTATGTCAATGATGTTTCTATTAACAAGACCTTTCAGCAAAAAAACATAAAACCCCCTTCAAATCTTAAAGCAGCTATTAAGTCATATTTCTTTCCACATGTACTGAAACCAAAACCCAAATTTGGGATTTACCAGTTACTGCATGTTGTAATCCAGCTACATTGACCCTGACACCGACCTCATACAGAAGAGCGATGCAAGCTCCAGTTAGCTGCATTTGCATAATTAATCCATAGTATAATCATCATAGTGGATCTAGTAAAAAAAGAAAAAGCCTGAAGTGCCTTTTCAAGGGCACATACTATCTGTGTGTATTTACATGATGTTGTTTATGAGATATTGATTTATTATTTGACAAGCTGGCCTAACTGGCAAGTTAATCAGATGAGCAATGTTGTTCACATGAAGCTACTACACTGTTATCATTCACGGCTCATAAAAAACCTTTGACAAATCCATCCATATTAGCCTGGTTAGGACTTTAAAAGGGATCGCTGCATCAGATGGGACAGAGGACACGAAATGGGGAAAATTACATTAAAAGGCCAAGCAAGCAGAGCACAACTTAATGCATATTTAAACAGTTCACATTCACATGGCTGTTGTATCCAAAAGCAAGCATTATAAAGGTTAAGCTAAATTGTATTCCATCTAATTGGTTGAATAATTTAGTATTGTGAAAGGTCAAGTGCAAAACGCAACTGGTCAAACACACTTTGACTTGTAGATTCATAACATCTCAGATGTTTTAATGCAGCAAATGTGAGAGAAAGACCAGCATTATGTTCTTCTCTATATCTTGAATAACAGTCATTTCATCGTTAATATAAGAATTACACATTATTTCTCAGCTTTCAAATCTTAATACATGCTGTGATCTAAACTGTCTCCACAATTTCTCTGTCAAGAAGATCGTCCTCTTCTTTATTCCACTCGAAAGAATCCAAAATAATGGGGAGAATGAAATGAACACAAGCATGTAACTTCTTAGCTTATAGAAGATTGGCTTTAAAAGCGTTTATTGTTTGTTTACAGCTGTTCCCGTTTTGCCTGAGTGGATTAATGGATGTTTGGTACAAAATATAAAAACAATGACTCCATTTCCATCTTAACTTGGTACCCTGGTCTCGATAAAAATGCACACGCTGAATTGACAGCAGGAAATAAGTGATTCACCAAGTTATTAGAAAAACATTGTTGGCATGAATTTCAACATCAAAATATAATCTTTCGATTTCAAGTGCAATTTAAGCTGATCATTCGGAACCAAGAGCTATAAGGCAGATGGCCCACTAATGAACGCTAAAGTGATTCAAGCAGTCAGACAAACAGGTTTTGCCATTATCTCTTTTACTGAAAACTGGCATTAGAGAAGCAATTTACCCAAGCAAAACGTAGCATGCTAGTTCCTTGAGTTCACACATACCCTCAGAGATTGCCTGCATGGCAGTCCGGCAGGGATCCACCACATTCTGTCTGCTGAGCATAGAGAAATCAGCTCCTTATACTCCATGTGCAGGGGTTAAGCTTACCGGAGTAAACCGAGCAGAGTCTCAAACCTGAATGGACTACATTTCATTTTGATTGTGACATGTTGTCTGTAAATCGATGTGGTGCACTCACGCTGGGGCATGGTGAGAGACTGGGATGTGGAGGGGTTCAGCACTCAATACTTTATTGAATGTCCTGAAGCTGACTATCATACAAGTACCCTACTTTGTATGTCACTGCTCACAGAACTCTGTGACATACTGTATATTAGAAAGGAAATGTCTGAGCAATGTAGCGGGGAAAAAATAACAACCAGTCAATAGCACAAAATTTACATGTACACACACACACAAACACACACACTTGCCCAAACAAACACAAAGGTTATTGAGCACTGAGGGGTTGCAAACAATGAAGTGAATAAATGACCGTTAGTGAGAGTTAGTTGATAATCTGCTCTACACCATTACTGTGTCTACACAAAGCAAAGAGGATGAGGGGATGAAAGATAGTAAAAAAGGAATGAAAAAGAGAGGGAAATAGGCTTATGGAATGGATGGGGGCTGATGGAGAAAAAAAGATTAAGTTAATGCTCCATAGAAGCTGAGAGGTAAACAGAGAAAAGAGAAAAGAGAAAAGAGCGCAGGGAGCTAGAAGGAAAATGTGCCAATGAATTTGAAACTAAGATAGACGGGGAGAGAATGAAAATAGTAGACAGGGAGATAGGTCGTAGATCCAAAGGCAGCATGAATGATCAGAAAAAGCAACTCGGCGGTGGTGGGGGTTGTGGAGGAGGTAGTGGTACTTCTTCTTTCAGCCAACTGAAAGCTTTGAAGTTTCTGAAAGTTTGTTGTGCTCCTGTGTGATGTGATCCAGGAGGCTGCCTCTAATCTTTCCCGGAGGGGAGGGAAAGGGGAAACAGAAGGAAAGACGAAAGGTGGGTAAAAGATGCAAAGGTTGTGCCAGGGGGCCATGCAGAGAGGCTGAGGCAATACTATACTAATACAATACTGAGTGGATTATTACAGCACCGCCACTGGCAAAAACTATCAAACAAAGACATAAAATAACTCTGCTCTGTTTCTGCCAGGCCTTTAGTCAACAAGCAACAGAAGATGTAAACCCGAAACTTTGCAAGCCCTATACCTCCTTTTAAAGTGTGCGGTTTGGAGTTTGAAAAAGATGCAACAAAACCAAGATTTTCAAAGCGGCTGTAGCAGCAGCAGGTGTCTTCAGTGGGCTAGCGAATAGTATGTGTGCACAATACAGTCAGCCGTGTTTAGTACGGGCTAATCAGACGCTGCCTTGTTTTCAGTCTAACAGCAAGACAAATTAGCTTACACCTGGGGGCACATGCCCATTCTCCCTGTCTCTGCATCCACTCCTGCAGTCCCACCTGTCTCTGTGGGTCTCTGCAGCATGCTGTGCTGATTGTGGGTCTATGTCTCTCAGCTTAATTGCCATGTTATCAGCTCTACTCCTGCACTGCCACTTCGCCCAGGCCTTTCAGTTAGATGGACATGCCAATTACCCCTCCTCCACACACACATACACACACACACACACACAGTTTTCCTTTGCTGCACCGTCAGGTAACATAGCAGACAGCAGCTGGTACAATGCGGACAGTTTGGGATGAAACAGGAAAGAGAATCAAAGCTCTTTGTGTAGCCCTTATGCACACATGCAGACAAATACACACATCAATACACATCAAGTCCCAGCAGGAGCTTCTTCTCCAGGCCGAAATATCCCAAGCGAACCTTTCCACTTCCCCTTTCCCCCTAATCCTTTACTCTAAACAAACTAACAATGTCTTCCATTCATCTCTCCTCTTTTTCTCACACCCTCTCTATTTATTTCCTAATGGTTTTCTCACCTTTCGCCAAAAAGCAAATTGATGTATTTTTCCTAAATGTTGAAATGTTCCTTTAATAGTGAACTACTACTGTAGTTCTAGAGAAACAAAATGTTTCTTTAACTTCCTTGCAAGTCAGCACTTAACGTAGAATAATTCTTACTAATTGAATACACAGTATTTGGCGGGGTTTTGTGCAAAACCGCAGAAATTTAAATGTGGGGTTGTGTGAAATTGTTCTATTTTTCACTATCTCGCATACACTTTTAAACTGTCAAACATGAATCACTAATGAAAATAGCAGTTAGTTGTGGTCCTTTTTTCCGATTGACTTAAAATCAGAAGCATATAGATAATATTTATATCATATTTAATATAGAACAAGCATTCAATGTTGTAATGCCAATTTTACCTTACAATCTGACTTTTTAGTGTGATTAAACTGGCTATCATCCATAGCTACAATAGTACATCTCTTTAAAAATCACCACAGTAATAGTCAATGTAATTAGGTGATTTATAAACTACTCTCTTTACCCATTTGTTGTGGTAAATACATCACAGTGCACTATTAATGCCTGGTTTTCAAACACTATTGATAATTTCCTGAATGTGGACTTTTAATGACGCCAGATGTTTCATAGGCAGCAGAGTGAAGTGAAGACTACTTAGGGCTCCTCTTAGAGACCCACCAATTAATCAACCTTTGTGTGTATGCCTGTCAATGTGTGTGTGCACTTGCTTTTTATTGCTGACACTGACACTTTTCATGGTGTGTGTCACAGTGATTTCAGTGATTCTGTTCCAACATAGCAAACCAGCTCTCATTCCTAGTCTCTCTTCCACTCCGCTGAACCATCTCCTTGTTATCACCCAACTACTCAGATGTCACAGACAATTGCACACACATGCACACACACACACACACACACACACACACACACACACAAACTTAAACACACTCCAATTAACCCTCAGACACATCATGTTATTAACAATGGGGCATTAATAGCACATGTGTGAGCAACCCAGTTTATTCACTTTTTGTCTTTCTTTGTAACACACACACACACACACACACACACACACACACACACACACACACATACACGCCTGTCTGTGCTATTAAATCATATTAATGCACTGCGTGATTGTGGGGCCATTTTCACTTTAGACAAGAAAGAAGAGCTTTATTATCCTACCTACTACTACGCTTTCCCTTTCTCTTTCACCTTCTCTGGTTTCTCTGGTGATCTTTTCTGAAAAGCTTTAATTCCATTTTTTGACGGCATGCTTGCAAATAAAATACTCAACTCGTGTCAGTTTTTATTCTTAATGGAAAATCTTTCTCTGTACCACAGTTGGTGGCCTAAAGTGTAAATATGTCCGTGCGTACACTTGAGTGCATAACTGTATGAATGCAGCTTGAGTTATGTGTGTAGAAGTATGTGTGTCGGCTTGTGTTTTTTTCCTCTGCCAAGACCCAATGCCTGCAGAGCACCAGTGAACTGATATGTAGGTCGAGACCAAAACGCTGGCATGACAGCTTAGAGCCCGCCCCCACTAACTCTGACTGACAGCCCTGTGACCTCGGCTGCCTCCTGCGACAATGGTGTGGTCTTGCTCCCACTTTAGCGTCTGTCATTCCAAGCTCAATACAACAACTATTTCTACTATTTAGGTAAAGTTAAAAAAAAAAAAATAACTGGAGGAAAAGACCAAACCAGATGAAGTGGAATGAGAAGAAATAACTGCTATATATTGGAATGCAAACCGATGGCTTTTTATTCCTTAAAGCGACTGTCAAGATCTGCAAAAGTCTTACATTGCCCTGGGTGCTTGTACCGAGTCAAAATGGCATTTTTATCGGGCATGTTTATCGTCAAAAACTATCCGACCAATGAAAGGATTTCTCTGTTTTTCAGTCCTACAGCCTTTGTGACCAATGCAGCACTTAGGCAATCACATCCCACTGCCTCAATCTTCCACATAAAGAGCTTTTATTTGGGACAAATCTTGCTCTCTTCTTCTCTGCTCTTCTTCTATCGTATGGGATAAGATTTCTGTTTTACAGCGCCATCAGTGACAGATAATGAACATGTCTCAGTGGAAAATTTCAAAAACGCGTCGAAAAACCAGGCCAAAATTGCCCTGGGTGCTTGTACCTCAAAAGCTATGCAATACAGGATTTCTCTGTTTTTCAGTCCTACAGCCTTTGTGAAAGACTGCATCCCAGCCAGTTTTCCCATGTCTCAGTGGATTTCACAAAAAGGCCAAAAGCTCTAAAAGCAAAACCACAAAAGTAAAGGATTAAAACAACCACAACTCCAAAGAAAACCGGGGTCCAAATAAAAACAATGCTATCAAGAAATAAGAATTATAGCTTCAGCTAGAGATCTGGGATATCAAGAAACAGTTTTAGTTATATAGTATTATTCTTTTTTGTAAAATTTGATTTATAAATGTTGTATAACAGACTGGCATTGTGGTCCCAATCGCTTCAGAGAATGAATCATTTAATAGTCAGTCAAGAGGGGGTACATGAGGTAGTGGGTGACATTTAGCAAATCAGAGTCAGTTCTAATTTGTGGTTGAAAGATAGAAAATCAGATTATATGTACATGCAATTAGAATCCTGAAAGTCACATTACAGTAAACTACTTAACTATCCATGTAGCTTGAGCATGTTATAAATCTCTGCAATATATATTTGACATGGCGTGAGGCATTTCTTTGAAGTGCCATATGTTTTTTATTTATCTCATGTGAGCTTAGGGATTTGGGGAGGGTTAAATTGAAACATTTGTTAAGTGAAAATCTCACATTGCCATCGAGCATGCAATGGATTGTGGGATTGACATGATTGGAGTGGGTCTTTTTTTGGAGTGGGTCTTTTTTTTTTAATATAGCTCCAGAGAGATACCATAGGGGGATGGCAAGAGAGAGAAAGATGAGAGAGATGAGTGTTATAAGAGGATGAGTTGAGAGAAAACATGGACAACAGACAAATTCAAATTCAGCAACAGTGTGAGAAAAAAACCTGTAATGTAGAAATAATGTTAGTTCCAGAAGGTAAAGAGAGTCGGAGAGTTGAGGTGAATGTTCGTATGTATAAACAACTTTTTTGCTCCACCTCAGTTGTGGAACTGACACGCTGCCTATTGACATGGTAAATTGAGGGTCCATGGGAGCAGCACTGTGACAGCCAGAGGAGGCCATAGACACTGTCAGAGCTGTATATATTCACATGGCACTACAACACACATCCCAGGACACAGCAAGAGAGAAGACCGAGAGACAGTGGAATATGCATGAAGAAATATGCAACAGACGGTGAACCGTATAGATGTAGGACAATTTAAAAAAACGAAATATAGGCTGGAGCAGCAAGAGGAGGAGCAGAGAGAAAGGGAACAGCTAAAAGGCTGATATGAGGAGAAGAAAGAAAGCTAAATTGATTTCTATTTTTGGAAGAGGTATGACTGATAGGTAGATTGAGTCTAAAAAATGTTCACTTTCAAAGTCACACACACACATACTTTTTGTATATGCATATAAAGTATCTCACTTTCAGATGGAACCTGCAACAGATCCTGCTACAAGATTGCAAGCAGCAATGTAATTGCTTTTGCGGAGGATTAATGTGACCCCGTGCACCCCGAGTGTCGGCCTTGTTATGGTGTAGGTGGGGCCATTAGCCATTTGGCTTAATGGGCAATCTGCACCACAGGCTCCACTGACCCCCGGCACTTGGTGGGAGGAGCAGGCCAACCTATTAACAAAGAGTGAAAAGCTCCAAGCTTATCCTATCACACAAGGCCACACTTAATTAGACTGTTTGTTTAGCTGACTCTAATGGGACGGCTAGCGAGTGGGGGGAAAGGTTGACTGCTCTCCTTGAAACTGCAGGCTGAAAGACATCTGGCCGAGTATGAGAGTCGACACGTGGATATGTTGAAACGTGGACTCATAAGCATTTGACTTGTCTAATTTTCTCAGGACAGATGGTATAGGTGGAGAGCACTGGCCAATATTCCTAAATGGTAAATTGAGTAATTACAATTTCAATAACCTAATTATAGCTTAAAATAAAAGACAAAAATGCTTTGAAAATTGACAAATTGTTGGACAAATGTGTGAAAGGCCAAACTAACTTTGATTAAATGAATTAAGCATGTGCTGGAAGTGAAAATACAGCGAAAAGGCGATGGAGAAAGAGACAGTGATTGAGTTTATGTGTATTTAGTCAGTAAGTTACTACAGTGTGGCACATGAGGGATACAACCCCTTCGAAATTATACCGAATTAGTGCAATCCTTCAGAAAAATTACATTTTTCTTTATCGTCTATCCCTATACCCTTTCAGCCCCTCTCTCATGATCCCTCTCCCTGTGCAGAAGGCTAATTAAAGGAGAAATTGGATATGGGCCTGTGCACACTCTAATTCAAGGAGAGAAAGGAAAGAAGGAGGAGGGAGGTGAGGGAGAAGTCAGACCCGGGACAAGAGTACTGGATCAGAACGGTGAAGCCTTGTCATTTCTGTGAGTATTAAAGGGATGGCAAGGTTAGCGATGAGGCCACACTAGATTAAGCAGTTTGTATGTGATGTCTCAGAACAGAATCCAAAAATCCACCACACTCTGCCCCTCTTGTTAATTCACTGCTGATGTATGCCGAAGCAGACTCTCCCCTTTTACACCTTCATCAATCTCTGAGAGGCCTGTAGGACCCGAACGTAAATGTTAATGTACTGAATCATCCATCCCACCCCTGCACACTGGGTCAGAGGTCAAAACGGTTGGCGAAAGGTCTGTAAGAACCACTTCATAAATGCAGTAGATCAATAAATCATTGGAAAATGTTCTCCATCAACACCAACTCTGAGTTCGAAAAGAATTGATGATGAGTCTTAAGTGTCTGAGATACGGTATAACCCATGGGTTCCTTTCAGGATATTTCCTGTTTATTGCAACTTCTTATTTCCATTGTTTTGGCCACAGTAATAACAGTCTACTCACCAATGAAATTGACGAGTTACTACATCAATATCACTTTCAGGAAGGGTCAGGAAGGGTGAAACATTGTTGTGGGGGGCAAACAATTTTCCCATGCAATGAGTGATTGCACACTTTTGTTTTACATCCAAATAAATAAAGTGGTTCAGATAACCTGACTAAACTGTTGGCTTGTTTCCATTCTGACTGATATGGAAACGTGTGGTTCCTATAGCACTGTTAACTGTGTTCATGCTATCATAACCAGAGAAAATGATGAACAAAACTATATAACCCCCCAGGTTGTAATAAAAATCGCACATTATCTTTCAAGATGTCACTTAACCGAGGGAACAATTGATGAGCACTTTTCCAGTCAATCTTCATTGTCAAGAAATTTAGAGAATTTCAGACACTGGACCAGTTTATACAAAACACATCCCTCTCTGTCTCCTCTCACCCTCTGTCCCCTTTGTCTTTTTGGCTCTCTCTGAGACTCTAAATACCACAGGCTCAGGCCAGGTGCAGTTGCAGGGCTGTGGTGGATCAGACAGTTGATGATGGATGACAGGAGTGTGTGTGTGTGTTTTGTGTGTGCTCAAGAGGATTCCCCATGCATTATATGGACTCCCTGCTGTGGGGAAAAAGGGGATAATGATGGACAGGGGAAAGAGGTTAACAGCTTGCATGCTCTCTCACATGCACACATAAAATCACTTTATAACAACACTGTGCCACTGTAACTGAGAGGGTTAACACACTATTACCATATAACTTTACTACTGAGGCCAGAAACACATTTGGCTCCAACACCAATTGCACCAAATGGATTTTGTCTCCAGCGGGCAATGTAACGCATGCCAGGAAAACAACAAAGGGTGTATTTGTCTGTGTAAAGCTAACAATCCACAACCCCACCTCCCCCTTCGTCCCACCCACTGAGGTGCTGGCTTCCCTTTTGCTTCATCTACATGTTCACACACACACACACACACACACAAACATAAACACACCCTAAACCAAAACACATGCAAGAACCCACATGCATACATACAGATTGGAATCATTGGGCATAGCAGGAGCACCCCACTGGAAAAGGCTGTTTATTCCACAGTTGAATGAGCAAACAACTTTATGATCCCATCTGAAGAAAGAGTGTGTTTGTGTCCTGTAGGGGTTTTAAGGAAAGGGTTAACAACAGTCTAGACAGTTGACAGCTCCTTGGATAGCACAAGCATGAAAAAGATCGACACTGTAGATGTAATTATTTCTACATAAGAAAAGATTATTGACAGCTGTGCATGTTTTCAACCATTTTGTGATGAAAGTGGTTCTAAGAAGACTACAAACAAATGAAATGCGTTTCTCAGAAAAGCATCAATGTCTTTCATTTATGTCATTTTATTAGCCTTTTAAGAAAAGTAAATCCTATTAAATCCTCTTTGTTTGGGAGACATACTGTATGTCTTTAATTTTTTCACCATCCATCTTTTAGCCAACTTCCTACACTCATCATGTAGACATTGAAAAAACAACATTGATCCTCCTACAGCAGACTGTCTACCAACATGTTTAGCGAGACATGGGGGTTGAGATAAATTAATAGTTTTTTAGGGATTCAGATCCAACTGTGTGCTTGTCTCCATGTGAGCCTGTCAGGTTGATGGTGAGCTTATATGGCGCGTGTACGGATGGATGGAAGCCACCCTGGTATTGTCTGCAACGACCCAGATCTTTGGATAGCTTGCATGCTGAGCTTGGCCGGGCCTGCCTCTTGGAGTAGACATACACACAAGCACACACAGGCAAACACAATGTGTTGCCTATTTTTTGTTATGCCACTCTCTCTCTCTCTCTTCCTCCTCTAAAAAAAAATACCTGCTTATGGATGACGTGCACTGGACAATACACTGGCCCAGTAGCATCATGTGTACGGCTGCTTATCAAAAATATGACAATACAGCCAGTTGTCCTGGGAGATTTAAGCAAATGTCTGATGAATTTCATCCACTCTGAAAAGACAAAACCTGGAGGGGGCATAATTATATAGCCTGACTCGTGCAGCAGGCAGCAAGATTGAACATGTAAATCTCTCAGCAATTTCCATGAGAAAAATATTGTCTATTAAACCATTTAAAATATAGATCACCCCTTGGTATTGATAGATTCACGGGTTTGTAGGTCACCTATGAGCAGAACCCTATACAAATATAAATCAATGCAAACATTAACAATCAACTCAGCTATTATGCTGTACATACACCACTATATATGCAGTTCTGTATCAAATGGCATAAACATTTTGAAAAGTTCCAAACATCAGACAAAATCCTCTCAAATAAGAGTCTGTGCTCTAACATGCAAGAGGACAATCTGAGGGGTCCCTGGTTCTGGTTGTTGCCTCGGGTTCTATGTCAAACCCAGAGTATGTCCTTAAAAAAGGGCTACACTCTTCAAAGTTTAGATGGCATAGCACAATGTCAGGGTGCCATCAACACCCATGGCGCTGAGTAAATTAATGATGCTTAAGTAAACTATGGATTAATTATAGATAGCCCAATGTGTCACTAGGCATAAATGCATATCTGACATGCCTGAGTGTCCTACCTACTGCAATGCTAATGAAGAGCTAACCTGCTTTAGTAGACAGAGGACAGATGGAAAACACGCTCGGCATTGGCACTACACTGATGCTCTCACACACGTTATTGCCCTTGAGCAGAAAGAGCCTCTGATCAGGCTTCACTTAAGTTAGTTAGATAAAGGGATCAAACAACAACAACAACAAGGATACAAACAATCCAAAAACACTGAAAAGCTCTTTATGCATAGCATATTAAAGGCTATTCAGCCTTTAACGATGCTGGAGAAGTGGGCAAGATATCTCAGGGGTCTAAAAAGAGACATTTGTTTTAAGCTGAGGCTGCATGATTCTGACCTCATTTAGTAAGGACGTTTGATAAATTTAAACAAATTTTCTCATAAATGTGATGTTCATAGCATGGTTAATAATGCTTCCACTTGCCATTTACTAGGAGTGTGTATTTGTGTACTATGTTTTGTGTTCTGTCACTTTGAAGTATGTGTGCGGTCATTTTTAAGGGAATGACACACCTTACGTTCTTCCCAGTTTAACATGTCCGTAAAGCGGTAAGTCATGTTTATTATTATTATTTTAAGAGATTGTTGATTTATGTTCATTATATTGATGTATATTGTATGTACTTAGAGGAGTTTAAATGTGGACAAATGTGTGTGTGTGTGTGTGTGTGTGTGTGTGTGTGTGGTAACAAGTGTTTCCATATAGCATTGCCGAGGATGAACAACAACAGTCCAGTGGCCGCACTATTTGTCTTTTTCCAGAACAAAACAACTCAACTTTGATGTTTTTTCATAATACAACGCAAGGTTACACCTGTTAGACTATGAAATCCAAACAAACACACACACACACACACACACACACACACAATGAATCAGTTAATCAGTTGACAGAAGATTAATCAGCAACTATTTTCTGTAATGTAAATAGTTTCAGATTTTTTCAAAACTTCCAAACATTTGCTGTTTGTAGCTTATGAAATTTGACAATTTGCAAATTTTCTCTGTTTAATAACATAATAAATTGATAATCCTTGTGTTTTGGTCTGTTAGTCAGACAAAACAAGCAATTTGAAAACATAGTCTTGAGCTTCCGAAAATGTTGATGGGTGTTTTTCATTATTTTCTGACGTTCATTTGAACAAAGAAATGGCTTGATTAATTGAGAAAATACTCATCAAAGTAATCAATAATCAAAATATTTCACACATCAGAAGAACATGTTTATTTTTGTATGAAAGAGCACATCTGTTTGCAGTTTGTCAGTTTGTCTCCATCTTAGTCAGGCAAATGAATGAAAACCAAAGTATGCTGCCTCATTGTTTTATCCCTGAGCTGTAATTTATCCAGGTGAGGTGAATGCTGGCTTACACATTTTTGTTGAAAAGACACATACAGGCTAGTTCTCTTTCCAACAATAATTTGTAGGCTACTTAACTGCAATGGATATTAAAACATTCTAAAACATCTGCATCAACAAAACGATACTTTGTGACTGCATGGGTGATTCAAAGTTTCAGAGTAGAAATTCAAACTTCACCTGACAGAAAATCAGTGGAGTCACACTTTGTTTTGACAGCATCTGATATCCTGTCAGATGATTTATTTTTGGTCAGGAAAATAATGGAAATCAAGAAGGGAATTACAATACGTATATTTACTGTGGATTACATAACGCTTTTTAAAACTAACGATACTACATTTCAGAATAGGAACATATTCTAACTAGGAACTGTCACTATGAACTGTCTTTTTGAACGATGGGGCTTGTTACATGCTTTTACTGAAAAGAACATTAAGCGCTCTTACCGTCCACAGCCATAGTCGGTCTCAGCGTGTATCTCTCCGTGGTGTCAACAGGACTCTCCCATTCTTCTGCCAGGTGGATAAAATGGTCTGAATGTAAAGGATAAAGAGCGCTTCTTGCCCTCTCTAACCTACTATGTGAGCATGGAGACGGCTTGCACTAGTCGTACACAGAAAAAAAGAGAAACCTGGATCATCACAGTCTCCCTCTCTGTCGGTTCACGGCCATTTGTTGTGCGGGACGCCGGGACAAGTCCGATGTGAAGCGGCTCCTTCTGAATCTCCGCCCCCCTCTCCGTACCTGACCGCCAGGAGACAAAAGGTCATTACGCCAGCTGTTACTGGATACAGACTGGATACTGCTAGTCTCTCTCTCTCTCTCTCTCTCTCTCTCTCTCTCTCTCTCTCTCTCTCTCTCTCTCTCTCTCTCTCTCTCTCTCTCACGCAGATGCACTATAGGCTACAATAGGAATATTAAGCAGCTACTTTCCCCCCCTGAGAATGCATTCTAGAAAAGTATATGTTGATGTAACTCATGTATATGATTATTATAATAAAGTGACACAAAGCTGACAAGAACCATGTCAACAATGTCACTTAAAAGTTGCAGCACCATGCACTTCGCCCTATACAACAAGGATTGAAATTTGAAGACAAGAGTATTGGTGATATTAATGCAGCCTTTATAGAAATATGTCCAGTTGGACCAGTGTAAAACTGAGCCACAAAGAAGGCAAATGAGTATGATATAATACTTGTGTCTGCTTCTCAAGTCCAAACTTTTTTAGGTGGTGCTTGAAGTGAAAAATCAGCATTTATCAAGCTGTGTGTAATCCTCACATTATTGTACTCTATGACAATTGGTCAGAATACATTTTTACTCAACTACTCTGTTCTACAGATTTGAGGAATGCCAGCTGTGGTAAGGGCAAGAAGCACAAGCCTCATAGTTTTTCCAAAATATTTGTCACTGAGAGTAAAACACAGAAAGTAGTCACTTAGGTATTTCTCTATAGTGAAAGCAAAGTAAACTGCACACTGAGAACCTTGTCATTTTTTTGTGCTGGTTGCAAACTTGTAGACAAGACTACTGCTTATACAACCAAAATCAAAATTAAGCCCCCGTTTCTGACATATACAACCCTACATTGATGAACAGTATGAGTCAGCCGGCATGTTGACGGTATGGATCAGCTATGCTATGGAGCTCTTGGTGTTTACTTTCAGTGATTATTGTAGATGATTCGATTTCTTTTTTGAGAGCTGAATGCTAACAAAAGTTTCCAATTTCTCTACAATTGAGGTGGTGAATAAAACATTTAAAAATATGAAAATAAGGTTCAGGTTGTCACATTCTGGAACTTAGTATTGCACTTCTATAAAATTGGGGGCCATACAACACATACAAAAAAAGAACTGTTAACATCAAAGCAGCAGATGTTAAGATATCAAGTGTAGTCAAGCTTCAAAATCTGTGGATCCTATAATTAAAATATGTCCACTCAAGCGTAACCTTTCAGCACGTGACCTAAAACAATGATATTATGTTCAAGTGACAATGCCTGCTAGCATGTGTAGTAATTATGAGGGGAACAAAGAAAGAAGTTCATGTTTTTATATACCATGTGATTATCATATGACGTCAAAGGACCCCTACCTTAATGAAATAGAAACCCAATGTTTCCCTAAACCTAACCACGTAATTTTGTACCTAACCAAACCTTAACCATAGTGTCACATTGAGCCATTTGCATCCATCTGCGTAACTGTAGTTCAGTAGAAAATAGTTACCTCTCACAACAAGGTAAATGGATTATCTTAAGTAAGTGAGTCATGATTTCTGGAAAGCAACATTGCTGTAAAGTTTTTCAAATGTATTTGTTTAGCGCTTTGAGCACTACAAGATGAGTGCTATCTAGTTCCATTGTATTTGAGAGAAGGCAGACATTTCTGCCACCAATATCTCCCACACTGGGCAACTTACACCAAAACAATCTAGATTGATAAATACTTACTGGTAAGAGGAAAATATGTTTTATTTTATTTTGGGGTGAACTGTCCCTTTAATGCTGGTTTAAACAGTAGAAAAGTCAGCATGTGTTGTGCAAACACATGATCTTTGCACAAACCAAGAAACAGACACCAGAAGGATGATTGCCAAAAACTCGAAAAACAGCCAATCTTCAGTAGACACCCACGTCAGCTGCTATTTGCCCATCAAACAGCCGAACTTCACTTCAAAGCGGAGAATGTGGGAGCAAGTTGTGAACACATCTTTGTCAACGTAATACCACAACATACCCAGATAATTGATTCTGCTGGCATACAGATGCACCCAGACAGCTCAGCGACGGTGAATTTTGCAGAACAGTGAAACGATAAATCCCTGATGGATTTTAAGACAGTCCATCAGTCTGTCTTGGAAGATGAGGGCCTTTCGCAGAGTCCAGGCACTGGATTATCAAAGGGTGAACAATGAAGAACAAAGGACTAGCTGGTCCATCAGGGCTTCACTAGAACACATGATGACTAAGAGTGAAAGCTCTATACTCACTCGCCGTTACAAACACAGACACATACACACTCATACAGATTAATTAAAAGATTCTAGTGAGAATATGATATGATATGTTTATGGGCTGTGATTATGGGACATGTTACAACTGATCCAGGATAGAAAATGCCTCTGCACTCAATTGGATAGACCTACAACCAATCTGAGCAATTTAGTAGGAAGGACGGGAAAAACATCTCTCCGATCGGCAAATGCCTCGATCGTGGTTCTCTGTTTTTTTTTTTAAATGAATGTGCTGTCGATATCTTCTGTAACAGATGCAATTTTGGGATCTAAATTCAAAAATTCAATTCTAAATTCAACCCAAGTGCTCTTTGGTGACTTGGTTAATTATGTTACTGTTGATCATCTGTCCATCATCGTATAAAGCCTGCCCTGACAATTTGATTGGTCCAAACAGCTCTGGTTCGAGAATAGTTGCTCTACAACAGTTCAAGTCCAGACCGAACTTCCCGACCTCAAATGTTGTGGGCGGGGCTAAGTTTTGACTGGCATCCAGGCTAGCAGATTAATTTTTAATGATTAATGTATCAGACATAAAAAGATGGATGGGTATGAACTTTCTGCTGCTGATAAAATAGCTAATAGTAGTAAGACCAGCCAAAGAAAGTCACTTTTTAGGTTCATAATTGTATTTTGAGGTTGTACCAGAATAGGTTTACATGGTTTAATTAAAAAAAAAAAAAACATATTTTTGTTGCATCGCACATTGCTGCTGGCCCTGTTTTTACCCTGTGTGTTTAGGTCTCTGGTTAGCAACAAAGTAAGACATCTCACTTCTTTGCCTTCCTTCTTTTTGGGAGTTGCACATGCGTAGTAGCTAGGTAAGATCACATCAGCTAGATAACTCTTTCTCCAACTTTGGTCAGTACAAGGCCGGAATAGCTGGGAGACTTCTTCTAAACAAGGGCACACTTCCAACATTGCATGGAATACCTGCAGAACAGGGAGATGTAAGATGTAAGTCTTTTCTAGATTATGGTGAACTTGTGTGTGTTGTAGCAGTGTTTTGCCTTTGCAATCGAGCTAGGATGCTAGCGCTAGCTTGCTACGATTAGCCACTTTGTCTCGGCTAGTTACGTAGAAAGCCATGGAGATTTAGAACAGCTCACCTGACTCAAGGCAGAGGACATTCAGAAACCTGTATCTCACTCAAAACAGCATGGATATGTTTTTTTCCCAAGTTTGTATGCGTGTGGAAGCACCAGAGACACAAAATAACCCCCCAAATCCCAGAAAAAGATTTATTTTCACAATATGGGCACTTTAAGAATATGTGTATTAATATTGATGGTTGTATTATCTCTGAAAGATTGAGCATCAAAACGTTGGTGTGACGTTTGGTCATTGCCTGACATTCCAGTCTGACATCAAGGCTATTACCAGACAGCATTTTTTCATCTCAGTAACATTGCAAAAATCTAATCCCATCTCATCATTTTGTGATGCTGTGTATATATATATACTGTAAACCATGCATTTGTGTCCTCCCGACTTAATTATTGCAATGTCCTTTTTTCTGGTCTTCCAAACTGTGCCACTAGAGGCCTTCAGCTTGCTCAGAACACTGCAGCCAGAATTCTGAAAAAAATTGAAAATATAATCACATAACTCCCTTTCTGACTTCTCTTCACTGGCTCTCAGTGCATGCTAGAGCTGATTTTAAGGTTCTTCTTGAAACACATAAGGACCTGCCTACCTACACCATATGCACCGGCACTCTCCGCTCCCTTGATGCTGGTCTTCTGGTCATTCCCCGGGTAAAAAAAAAATATCTTGGTTATAGAGCATTATATGGGCATAGAGACATTTTTAAATCTAGACTGAAAACCTACCTTTACTTATTATACTACAGCCAGTCATAACACACCATCCTTATGCATCCTTCACAAAAATACATTATTACTTATTCTCTTATGTTGCTGGTTTTCTATTGTTTATTATTACTGCTTTAATGCTGTTCAATTGTTTTGTTGCTGTCTGTTATTTCTTTGTTCTTTTCATTGTAAAGTGCACTGAGACCATGTTTAATGGTGATTTTACAGTTTGATTGATTAACCTAACATTGCATTTACTGTCTTTCTCTTTCTCAAACACACACCTATGTTCTCACACACACACACACGCACACACACACACATTTGTACATGCTCATTTGTGCTCTCAAAGACATAGCTTAATTTAGAAGTGTGCTCCTGTGTGCCTGCAAGGACGTTTTGTCCTGTAAAAAAATGAGCAGCCAAAGCGTGTATCTTTAATTCAGAGGACGGTCAGTGCAGTGAATCATAAAAAGACCGGGACCTGTAGAGATCAGGGGGTTAGATTTGCTGAGCAGCGACCCTTTGGGTGACAGGTGGCAGAAAAACATAAGCAACTCTTGTGGAAATAAATGTTTGGACAGTGTAGTCTGGCACAGCATAGATAAACATGAAGAAATGGGGAGCTCAAGGGAATAGAAAATGTTCATCTTTATATGCATTCTTTACTCTGGAGTCTGGAGTTTCCACTGAGAGTTTGGTTAAAGCATCTTTTCTTGGTGATAAGCAGTTGTGAAAGAGTGAAAGGAATTCAGTGAGTGTTGGTGTCTCCATGCAGCCTATACATTACATCCTGTAACTAACAGATGATGTCATTAAATGGTTATTGTCAGTGTTACCATCACATGTGCCTGTGCCAAGAGACCTTTATTCTTTTGCTGTGATAGTGCCACCCATTGGAGGCCAGCCATTGATACTGGAGTGTGGTATCAGGCTTGCCAAAGCTGGTTTCATGGTGAATGGCTGTCCCTAAGTTGGCAGTTAAAAGTAATGGTGCCAAATATCCCTATAGGACATAAAAAAATTGGAAAGAAAAGAGCAGTTGAGGAAAGACCGAACTAACCTAGGGTGCATCTAAATTTTCAGAAAGAGAAAAGATTCAAAGAGGTTGGATTTCAATAGAACATAAGCGTCCTCTTCTGCCGGTCCTTAATCTGATCTGAAAGGGAGGGCTCTTTAAGGTGGAAGTGAAAGCAATCTAATGAATTCCCACAGGAAGCTATTTACTCCACTGAGATGAGTGCAGACGGTAGAGAGAAATCCACTTTATAGTGTTAAGTTGTGGCCCTGAGCTGTTTTCATAATCAGAGACCTGGGAGAGTTTTCGTTATTCTGTGGGCATATTGTGGAGAGGTCTCCTTTGAAAAGCTGTGTCCCCTCTCTGGATTTATTCAGGATGTGGAGCAGAAGATGACAGAACCTATTTAAGAGATATATTCCCTTTGCCACTCCCTGATCATCACCTTTTGTCTCCTGCTCTGTGCCCTGTATATGTGCCTTTGTGTGTGTGTAATGTATGTGTGCTTCTTCTTTGTGTGTGTGCGTATGTGTATGTATGCACATATGTGCAGGGGAGGGAAAGGAAGGCAATTTGAATTCTGCTCACTCACTTGATGGTGACCTCACTGTTATGCAAATGACCACAGTGTAACAGACAGTGTCTGAAGCTTAGCTGTGCTGCAAACACAAACTCTCTCTCTAACTGACGCTATGCCTGTGGGTACAGGGACATATACGTATCTATGTATCTTTGATACTTACATAGTGCCTGTTTCCTTCCCAGTAAAGCAAAGTCCTAACTGAATAAGGAAGAATGCCATCGTGAGCCTGTGGCTGAATGTCATTGATTCCTTTAAATGTGTGGCACAGAAACAAAATGCTCTATATTTGTGTTCATGTGTGTCACACTGTGTGGGGGCTAAACAGTGAGAGAAAGCTGGTAAGAGAGCTAGAGACAGGAGTGTTACCTTTACAGATGGGGACAAATTAAAAGGAACAATCTGAATAAGTGCAGATGCAAACTAGAAGGGCAATTGGAGAACGCAGACCTCCGCCAATGTCATGCCCTATCTAGCAATCTTAACAAAAGTGAACAAACATTTATGCATTAGTCCTGTGATTCTGATCCGCTCCAGAATGGGATTCTTCCTTGGCTCATGCAACACCATTCCAGCAGGTTTTATGAAAATCAAGCCAGTAGTTTGTCCGTAATCCTGCTGACAAACAACACCTTGGGGGAGATAATAAGGCATTCACATCATATCATGGTCTGTGTCTGTGACATGCAAAAACATGCTTAGCATGCCCAGTTGATTTTGGATCTAAAGGACAAGAAGAGATTTAAGTGACAAAGTGAGTTCACATTTGTGAGCTTGTGGTGCACAGCCATGGCTTTGGTGTACAAATGTTTGAGTACAGTGAGAGGTCCGGTTTTTCTGTTATGAACCTATTTCAAAATGCGCTGAAGGAGAGTCTGGCTACTCCACATAGCATTCAGGGATGGGAGGATAAAGTGCTTTGGTGTAAGGGGAAATCCACCAAATTTAAAATTCCAACACAAAGAAAGGAATTTCCTGCAGAACCGGAGCAATTCAGGAAGTGGAATGCAAAGGATATAGACTTTGCTGTGGGGAGCATTTTCCTGCTATGGGTGCGCTCAGGGGGGAAATGTTGCTGCAAATCAATACAAATTTATTCTGAGTGATTAACTTCATTCTGTGATGAAAAATGTCTACCCTGATGAGAGTGATCTATTTCAGGATGACAATGCCCCCATCTACAGCACACGAGGGGTCACCAAATGGTTTGATGAGTGTGAAAACTATGTGAATGATATGCTTAGAGCTTTGCGGACAGGTCTCAACACAACTGAATATATATGGGAGATTTCGGACTGTTGCTCTCCTTCAACAAGATCAAATCAAATCATGGAATATCTTTTGTAATAAAAATGCTGTTTCAACCCTCCAGTCAAGTTTAAAAGACTTGTGTTATTGAAGATGTTGGCAGTGTGTCTTACCACCTTACTATGGCAATTTATGTTTGGTTGTTCCTTTTCTGTAGCTAACTGCAATTTTTACGCTAGCTCTGTCTCTGTCAATTTGGATAACGTTGGAAGCCGGACTGGATAAGCATTTCCGGCTTTGCAATCAAACAGTTATGGCTTCTTTCTACACAGACTGAGAAAAGAGTAGTAGTTGGAGTCAGCACTGGCCCAACCTCAAAGTAAAGACACTGTAAAAACCACAGTAATGAAAAGAGCAGACTCTGCAAGTAAAAGAAACTGAGAAAGGCAACAGTTGCACCATCACTCATCATCCCTTCTCATCTCCAGTCTCATCTTTGAAAGTCAGTGTCACTCCTGTCTTTCTCCACAGATGGTTTCTTTTTTAGCATGATTGTTTTATTTGAGTTGAGTTATCTTTCTTTTCCCAGGATTTTCACTCAATAAAGTTTCTGTAGATGGGACTCTTTTCTTGGTGACCTAAACTATACCTACAGCATATATACAGTATATATATATATATATATATATATATATATATATATATATATATATATATATATATATATATATATATATATATATATATATATATATATATATAAACCCATCCTAATATTGTGTTAATGTACATATAACTAGGTTTTGTCTGATGCTTTGGCAACATTGTTATTTAAACTTCCACAGATTGCATACGTGAATAAACCTTTTACAACTGGAACACAGATTTTTGTTTTGTCAGCAGTTCAATAATACAATCAACTCTCTCAGTCTTGGTTCACTTCATTATCTTCCTCACAATGTCTGTTTTTATCTTTACAAAGTAACGATTCTTTGAATGGAAAGCACTGAAAATGTGAACAAATATCATAAATGCACATTGTGCCTTGGCTGAATTAAGACAATACAAAGACAGATGTTCTGTCATTCAATAGCAGACAAGAAGACGGTGCCTCATAAACTTTCATCTTTTTCTATAAAAAAAAGACCTCTTTGTGCCCAGTCTCCAGGGACGATTCTGATTGTAGAGAATCAAGGTTTATTCAAGCTTCATACTTTTGAGTAATGGCAGGGTTGTTCAGTGTCTGTCTGTCTGTCTGACTGTCTCTCTTTCTCTCTCTCTCTCTGTCAGTCCCTCCGTTGTTCTTTTTAATCCAACTCATCTCTTGTCTCTCTTTCTGTCTGTTTCACTCAATAAATTTCTGTTTTGCAGTCCGTACCTGTCTAAAAAACTCATGCAGTCGCCACTTGTCTCAGAAAAGACAGGGTCAGAAATAACAGGGAATGCATCATGGTCTAATCCACTGTCCATCCTCTCTTCCCCCACACTGAGTAAAGTGAGTGCTTACATGGGGGAAATGTAACAGCAGCAGATACGTACAGGGGGCAACTGTAAGTATCTGCCATGCAAGTATATTCCCTCAGACTCAAGGTGAACCTATAAGTGCTTAGGGAGAGGATTGGAAGATGTCCTCTATTTAGCATGGCATTTGGCCTAATGAATAATTTCCAATATGATTAACCTACAATGTACATATGTCACGTTTCTCAATGTGTTAGTATTCACAACACAAAATCAACCTTCTTTTTTCTCTATTATACAGTGTCTCAGATCCTGCTCTAGACTAATTACTGGACTGTCCTCATTCAAAGCTTTTGTTATTGCACTAACCTCAGTGGATCAATAGAATTCCATTTGAGCATCTGTTGCCCAAACCCACTCTGGTTGGCCATTCCTAAAAGGAAGGTCCTAATACTGTTAATACTGTTTACTGTTGTCCTTTCTCAAGGACACCACTCTTTGTTTCAGAATAATACACAGTCAGTAATAAGATGAATTAATCTAAATTAATCCTCTCAGGATTCTTCTATTTTGCAAATAACGCTTTGTGCACATAGACTGCTTCCAACTAAGAGACGGTAATTGAGTTGAGCATGTGTGTGTAATAGTGAAAAATGATGATGTCCATGTCCTATTTCGCAATTTTTGGCTTCCTTTGTCCACATTGTATTGTTGAATATAATGAGCTAAAATGAACTCAATGTGCAGCTCAGGCATTATGATTGATGTGTCTGTGTTTCTTTGTGTGATTAGGTGTGTGCTTGTAGGAGTGCACGTATATCAATAAACCTGTCATCCCCACACATCTCCTCTTGTGCTTCTTTTCTTGCAAACAGCAACTCTCTGTCAATCAGTAGACCATAAATAGGACATGGTATTATTTGCCATTTCATCTGTAATTCTTGGTATCTTCCTGTAGACTGCTTCTGCTGCATCCATGCAGCCCCACCTACATACCACAGTACATGTACAATTATCATCACACTATGGACATCTGCTAGGACAGATAGAACAGATAGTCCAGTGGTCCTCCCCTCCATCTTGTGTCACATGCACAGAATAAACTGATTAAATGAGTAATGCGTCTACACAAAGTGACACACATGAATGGGTAAACATGCAGAAACATGCAGATGATGTTATTCTTGCACGTAAATAGACACACTATTCTATACACAGTATGCCAGCTATAATTTCCCTAGTTTTTAGCACAGCATCATTTACAAAGTACAAATTTTCTCAGACATAGGTTTATCACCATATTGCAAATTAAAGTATTTATTCACAAATGTTGGCATATTATTTTGTGACACTCTCTCATTGAAAATGCAATTGTATACAAATGAAAAAAATACAGAGAAAAAAAAGCTTAGCCGTTAAAACCAAACCACACTAATGGCTTACTCTTAGAGAAGGAAATTCTTAATGTTTTGCCTTCAGTATAATAATAATCTTCAAATGGACTGTCAGTCACAAACCCAATATCAATAAAGATCACTTGCATTTATTTTGAAATACAATATTTTTTTAAAACCCTATAATTTTGTTGCGAAACAGATGTAACATACACTATAAACAACACTTCAACATGGACAGCAGTTCCTTTTAGTCCTCTGTGTCATGATACCAAGTTGGCAATGCAAACGAGAAAAATATGTTTGTTTCTTTCTGCACTCTGTTTCCAGCTCACAGCTCCATTAACAGGAAGCTTTGCCAAATGTATTGTGGCACCACATCAAAGGAAATTATTATGGTAACATTTTTGGCAGGACTCACGACCCCCAAACAGATATCATATATCCTTCAGCTGTCTTCTGCTGCTTCCACAATTGTAGATTTTAACATGTGTGCGTCTGTGTGTGTGTGTGTGTGTGTGTGTGTGTGTGTGTGTGGTGGAAATTGGTGGATCCCTGCTGAATGTCATCATGCTTATGGAAACCCAGTTTTGCTACCAAAATACAATGTGTCAGAACTCTTATTTTAGTAGTTTGGGTGTGACTTGAGGTCACTACTCATATATTAGTCAAAGCAGAGATAAATAAACCCATTATTTTGCAAATTAAACAGGTGACAACATGTGGGCTTGGACAAGGCTATGAAGGATTTTCTCACTATTTTTTTCTCATATATATTTTCCGTGGTAATACTGTATCGTTTTACCGACGCCAAATATCGATCTTTTCTTATACTGTATATGTGTTGGTCAGTTTGTCTGCTTGACAATCCCATTTTGCAGCAATAAAATTGAAGTGAGATGAACCAACAGAGAAATTTATCTTTTAGATAAAACAGATGTTGACAAAGTTTCCATTTGGTAATATAATTTGAAATTATGAAAAATTTGAAGTTGGAAAAAATGTAACACATTGCAATATATCACAGAATATTGCAATGTGTTAAAATTGCAATAATATTGTTTCATGACATAAAGTATCGGGTTGATATCGTATCGTGAGGCCTCTGGTGATTCCCACCCCCAGCACACATGGAATCTGTGGTTTTGGTCCTCCTCCCTCCCTTTTGGTTTTCGGTCCTCGGCTGTGTGAGCTATATGTCTTCTAATGTGTCTGACAGTCCATTTTCATCATAACGTTCTTCTCCCAGGAGTGAAATAATGTCTGCCCTCCAGGCAATGTAAATGAAGAAAACTTTAAAGGCCTGCATCTAAGATCAGACAGCGGATGGGTGAAGTTAAACGTGATTTAAACTAATTGATGTATGGCCTCACTTCATCTCAAAGGATGAAACCCAGAAATGTCATGTTAGAATGTAATTACTTTTATTGCAGTCTCTATGTTTGAATACATTCTCCAACATTGATATTTTTCACTCATAATGCAATACTATTACTGTAACACAGTGTCTGTCAGAATCATTCTAAAATCACTTCAAATGTATGCTGAATCAATTCTATAATCGAAATGTTCTCTTTAAGACAATGGCCTGAATTCTACTTCAATATTTCATAAACTACTCTTACTGAGCACCAGAGCATGCGTCGGTTAGGGTTCAATAAAAATGGTTTTACTGTGGAATAGGCCTACACTGATCATTTTTAAATGCAAGAGTCGAGTTAAGCCCTGCCATTATGACGAATGGGAAGGTTCATTTCAATTAAGAAACATGCAACCTTCAAGTTCATTTACAGAAATGCCAGCTGTGTCATATATGCCATGATTGGGGTCATAGATTCATTTATTACACTCTGTCAAGGGAGGAAATTAAATAGTCTCATATAAGATGCTCAAAGATCATATCATGTTGATTACTAAATTGAATTAAATTAGGCTACCACGAATTTTGCATACACCTTTAAAGTTTACATTAATGATAATATGAATTGTGAGACTATTGCATTAATTAGAATAATGTACAAATATCACAGTAAATACATCCAAAAAATGCACCTCAAAATGAAGTTGAATTTGCTGGGAGTACAAAAACATAATCAAGTTAGTTCAGACAATAAACTTCAAACACATGGGTAATATTTCACTAAGTTTAATTAGAAATAGTAATCTATAAAGCCTACAATAGTTGCAAACGTTACATTAGGTCTATTATTTTTCAGGATGTTGCGCCCTCCTTTGGCTTCTGTGAAAACCTGATATTAGTATGAAACATAATAAATATTCTAAAGAAATAATTTAAAGAACACATTTACAACGTGAGACGTGAAAAAAATAGGCACGTTAAATTATTCATACAACAATTTAGAACTAATGTTACATGAAAATCATAACAGAAGTGAAAATCAAGATAAATGTGCCTGTCCTACGGAGGCGCTGTTACCAACACCAACGGAAATTTCGAGAAGGACAAGATTTGCTACTAACGGAAGTGCGACTGTTGTTTATCCGGCAGTTAGCCTCCTCGTCGTTGGAATATAACGATGGCACACGCTGCAGGAAAACAAGGACCTAAACTTGTCTCCAAATCATCTGCGGGAGGCACCGGGGCGGCGGGGGCTGGTGGTGGGCCCCCGATAATGCCTCTCGCCTCTCCGCTCATGGGGAAAAAGAAGAAGCCGTTTCTGGGGATGCCCGCTCCGCTGGGCTACGTACCCGGTCTGGGTAGAGGGTAAGCTAACCATAGAAGCTAACATGCCTAGCTCGCTTGCTAACTAACTTAGCTGTTAAGGCTAAGCTAGGTGATAATGAGGGCTCATCATCAGCAAACTATCTTGCGTTGTGATACGTCAAAGTTGGCAAGTGAGCTAAAGTGAAAAATCAATCAATCAATCAATCAATCAAAATGTATTTATATAGCACTTTATAACAACCAGCAGGTATCCAAAGTGTTTAACATCAGAATGAGTAAAATCACATCATACAATAGTAAGAGTGAACATAGAAAATGGTAAAATCAGAAAAGGTTACAAAGAAAGAAATAATTAAATTGTCACACCACTGCTACGTATTACAAGCCAGACTAAACAGATATGTTTTGAGTTTGGACCTAAAAAGAGCTACATCTGTAACAGTGCGAATATCAGGGGGTAACTTGTTCCTGAGTCTCGGGGCAGCAACTGCAAAAGCCTGATCACCCCACCGTTCCTACCTGGACCTTGGGACTTCTAAAAGCAACTGATTTGAAGACCGCAATGACCGGTTGTGCTCCCGCAAAGTTACAATTTCAGACAAATACTCTGGGGCGAGACCTCGAGACGAGAGCCAAGGCAGGGTGTAGAGAGCGGGAGTGATGTGTGCACGTCTAGATGTATTTGTTAAAAATCGAGCAGCAGCATTTTGCACAAGTTGAAGGCGGGAGATGGATGTCTGATTCAGACCAACATAGAGAGCGTTACAGTAGTCCAACCTTGAGCTAATAAAAGCATGAATGGCCTTTTCCAGGTCGTGCCTGCTTAGGAACGGCTTAACTTTAGCCAACAGATGAAGCTGGAAAAAGCTCATTTTAACAACAGTACTGATCTGCTTATCAAATGTCATACTGTAATCAAAAGTAACCCCCATGTTTTTGACAGCCGATCTAGTGTATGATGCCAGAGCTCCAAAACTAAAAGCTGGACCATTTTGCATGCCTAGAGTACTAAAAATAATACACTCCGTTTTACCTTCAGTTAAGAAAGTTGTCTGAAAAAGACATTGCAACAACGCACACTAATGCATAGACGTTAATTTCATTTATGCACACAATTGTAATGTTAGTTAGCTAGTTAAATGAATGAAGATATTAGCTTGGTATTATCAATAGTTGCATTAATTTGATGTCTTCCTTGTCCTAATGCCAAATAAACTAAAGTTAAAAGTGGCAGGCTCTCCAAGTATTTACTTTATGTCGGTTTATTTCTGACTTTAAAATCTAAGCTGGCAATATAACTGTTGGTATTTCCAGTTATATTAACGTTATGCTTCAATCTCGTTGCACAGGTATTGCACATGTGTATAATGACAATAAAGGCATTCTAGTCTATGTTATTTGTTATGATCTAACATTAGTCAATCAGCAACATTATCAAAACATGGTTTAAATATATATGTAAACTTGTCAAGCAACCATCCAAAGCTGGTTATGTATTCAGATTAAAAATTTCCGGTGCATGCTTATCACAAGTCTACCTATGTTTATTTGTGTACAATTTAAATGGATTGCTTTTCTTTAGTGCAACTGGTTTCACCACCCGATCTGATATTGGTCCTGCTCGTGATGCCAACGATCCAGTGGATGACCGACATGCACCTCCAGAAGAGGACAGTTGGGGACCAAATGAAAAAGAACCAGGATGACGATGATGAAGATCTGAACGACACAAACTACGATGAGGTGCTTATGATTGGACTGTCTCTAACTGTTATTCAATTTTTATCGGGCTGTTTGCAAGGACTTAATTCATCCACTCAAGGTTTAAGTTGACGAGACAATAACTCTGCCTATGTAATTATTTCTTTTGTCATTTTTCCCCATTCTGGTGCATTGTGTCATGTAGTTTAATGGATATGCAGGTAGCTTGTTCTCCAGTGGTCCCTATGAGAAGGATGATGAAGAAGCAGATGCCATATATGCAGCACTGGACAAAAGGATGGACGAAAGACGCAAAGAAAGAAGGTCACTAAAATTAGTCTATTTCCTACCTGAGTTTTAGGGAACACCATATCCTTCCCAAGTTTTACAGTGTATGTTCGACATCCAGTGCACTTGAAACTGCATGTGAGTGTAATTTTTAATTCTGTCCTGTTTATTTTCAGGGAGCTGAGAGAGAAGGAAGAAATCGAGAAATACCGTATGGAGCGACCCAAAATCCAGCAGCAGTTTTCAGATCTAAAGGTACAAAATTGCACACGATTCGCCAAACTGTTGTCTTTTTTCCCCCCTGTGATCACATTGATTTTTCCTATACTGTCCTCTTCTTACATCGTCTCTTATCATTTTACAGACATATATTTTGTCACTGGGTGGAAAACCATATCTTCCCATTCTATGAAAATCTCTACAACTGGATTTTAGAGATTGTCACAAGACAATAGCAGTATGCTGCAATAACTTTGGTACAAAGAAACCACATCTTAGCTAGGGTTGGGTATCGAACTCTGTACTTGTTAGAGTACTGACTGAATTACGTCTGTTCTATTGTGGACCAATTCAAGCTAAATCAAACGTTACCAAATTTTAGTACCTGAGACCAAGTAAGCGCAAATGTATCTGTCCTCTTTGCATGTTGACAGAGAGCGGGGGTTGACACAGAATAAAAGTTACAGTGCAGTGTAAGAAATGAATAATTATTTGATTCAATATAGAGAAGTTTTGAGGGGTTTTATTTTTTTTTGTTTTGAGTGTAAAATGTTTTAAATAAATAATGTTTTAAAGAAATAGGTTAGAAATTATTTCTACAACTGAAATCATTTTTTGTTATTACAGAGCGACAGTACTAAAAAAAGGTACCGGAATCAAATTTAAAGTACCTTTTTTTATAGGTACCGCTACCAATAAAAATGGTACATAACCCTAATCTTTGCTGAATTGAAAAGGGGGCGGAAAGCTCAACACTGACACCCTTGTCCATTAGAGGAGCACCAGGGGGAGGCAGAGTAACGTGATTTTTAAAAAAATTATTTATACTGTATATTATATGTGACAGTTTGAGCAAATTTGACAAAGTTATTTCTTATGGAATTTATCAACTGTAGCTTTAAAATGAGTGTGCATCCTATGATCAGAGAGAAAGGGGAAAAAAAACATTGCTGACATTCCTAGTTGCTTAACATCTCTCTTCCATCGGTCTTTATTCTCTCTGCTTTTCCTTTTTCAGAGGAAATTGTCAGAGGTGTCAGAGGAAGAGTGGCTGAGCATCCCTGAGGTGGGAGATGCCAGGAATAAGCGCCAGAGAAATCCCCGCTATGAGAAACTCACCCCTGTCCCCGACAGCTTCTTCTCCAAACACCTGCAGACTGGAGAGAACCACACTACCGTTGACCCTCTGCAAGGGGTCAGTATACATACATACATACACACATCCACATACTGTAGACATCAATATGAAAACACATGATGTAGTTTTAACCTGCACCAGCAGGAGTCATGATATCTCACTGGAAACAAGCAAATAACGTTAACTGTGCAATTTATGCAGTTTGCAAATGTTCTTTTTTCACGCAGTCATGTAATCTAAGTGGATAGTAGTCCCTGCATAGTAGGGTTGGCGTAAAAACGTAGTAAAGGTAAACTGTTGCCCTGTTTGATGAGATGTCAGTTTTTGCCATGTACATATTGCCTTTTTCAATTTTACATTATTACAATGATTTCACCACTCGGTGTAGTTCAGCCCTGCAACACAGGAGAGTCTCGTTTACACTTACAATTTTCACAGGTATCATTTACAGTGCTGAGAAAAGTGTCATATGGTCTTGGCCTATGTTTCATTACCTTTTTCACCATGCCAAAATAATGTGTATAATGCTCCTCCATTATCACTGTTTCTTCTCTCCACTAGCTGGGAGGTCTGAACACACCTTACCCAGGAAGCATGACACCAGGGACAGGAGAGCTGGATATGAGGAAAATCGGTCAGGCCAGGAACACACTTATGGATATGAGACTCAGCCAGGTACCTAAGGGTCATCCTACTTTTTTCTATTATAATATCGGTGTTGTTGATACATTGGATATATTGTTTTGCCTTAACCGTGTCTGGTTTTAATCAATCTTCAGGTGTCTGACTCAGTGAGCGGACAGACAGTGGTGGATCCTAAAGGTTACCTGACAGATCTCAACTCCATGATCCCCACACATGGAGGAGACATCAGGTAGAAAGACACTGGCAATAGAATTATTTCCTAGGGTGAATTTGTGTTAATAAGTTGTGTGTGTGATGGTTTGTTTATGGTTTTGCATGTCTAGTGACATCAAGAAGGCTCGTCTACTTCTAAAATCTGTGAGGGAGACCAATCCCCATCACCCGCCTGCCTGGATTGCCTCTGCCAGGCTGGAGGAGGTGACTGGAAAACTGCAGGTGGCCAGGAACCTGATCATGAAAGGCACAGAGATGTGTCCTAAGGTAAAGGATGGTGGTCATTAGCTCATCCAGACCATAGATTGTGTTAAATGTATTGTTCTGTTTATCGGTTGATGTCTGGAAGAAGAAGCAAATTAAACCTGTCACATCAATGATAGATGGCAACCTTTCAATCTGCTTTGCCAGCTTTTTAGTTGAATTGCAGCTGAATAGTACTATTCAGCTGAACTGCAGTGGGGAAAATGGTCCGTGCCTACCAGTGGATGTAAGCATTTTCCTTTTCCCACCAGAGTGAGGATGTGTGGCTGGAGGCAGCCAGGCTCCAGCCCGGAGACACAGCCAAAGCCGTGGTAGCCCAAGCTGTCCGCCACCTGCCTGGGTCCGTCCGCATCTACATCAGAGCTGCAGAGCTGGAGACAGACATCAGGGCCAAGAAACGAGTCCTCAGGAAGGGTAAGGCTCCCGTATTGTATTATCGAGGCAATATTTCTGTCATATAGACACAAATTGAGCGTTAATGCGACGATGGATTAAAATATTCCCAAGAAGCATTAGTGAGGTGAACGTCATTTGTTTTCCCCATAAAACGACCTCCGCTCACTGTGTTTAATGACAGTTCTTTACCTTTTTTGTGCTGATCTGATCCATGATCCGATGAACCACGAGTTTTGTAATCCGTTGCACCCTTAATTGATAGTCATATCAATTGTCAGATTGTAAGGAAGTCAAAAGATATGTTGCTGTTATGTTGCTATGAGAAGCACTTTGTGTGCTTTCTCAGCAATGCATACATGCACGAATATGTAACAATTTCCCTGCCAAAAGGAAGACACTAATTTCTTCTTGAAAAGAAAAAAGAATTCTAAAGCAGCCTCCATTTGTCCATTGTCCCATTTCAAACACCCACACAGACAGTCCCCGCACACATGATATTGCATAAAAGATTTCATAAAGAATACATTTGACAACTGTGGTTCTGGCTTTTCATCAAGGCCAGGCACCCTTTTTAAACCATGGTGTCAATGCACTTACACGCATGCATGTACACACACACACACACACACACACACACACACACACACACACACACACACACACACACACACACGCACCCCCCGATATTTCCCAGCAGCATACCCCACTGACAGAGATGGATGTCGAGCTTCCTTTGTGGAAGAGCTCTATCCGTCTCTACATGTTCAGTTGCCTCTGCCTCTGCTTTTCTCCATTACAAACACAACACTCTGCCTTCCCACTAAGACACTATTGACTATTACTACTAGTGCAGGAAAGGCAGTTTAGTGTTTGTTTTTATTGCCTGTGTGTTCACTGAAATCTAAAGTGTCTCCATTTCCCTTTTGCCACTGTATATGTCTTGCCAGTGTAAATGTAGTTAATGTCTGAGTATGTTTTTAGTATTAAAAGCAAAAAAGAACTTTAACGCCAAGCTCCAAGAATTAAAATGTTTGACAGTTTATTGCCTTGAGAAACACACGGGCATGCTTGCATACTATAGATCATTTTGAATTAAAGTGTCAATGAATTGACTTAACAGTTGTGTAATTGTTACCCATGTAGCCCTCGAGAATGTGTCCAAGTCAGTTCGACTGTGGAAGACAGCTGTTGAGCTGGAGGAGCCAGAGGATGCCAGGATCATGCTTAGCAGAGCTGTGGAGTGTTGCCCTACAAGTGTGGAGGTACGCTGTCGTTTAATTTCCCTCCCTCCCCAACATGAACCATCCACATACAACTAAAGCGTTTGGTATACTCGAGTGCAACACTGTGCACGGGCCGCTACGAGCATGCACAGAGCCGTTTATGCTCAAGGCATTGTTTGTTGCAGTAGTCTCCGAAACACCAGAAGCGTACAAACAAAATAATTTGTGAATAAGGAAGAAGTAGTAGAGAAGAAGAGTGAAAGTTAAGCAAATCTGGTTGCCTGGCAACAGAAGTAAGTTTATCCATGATATACAAAGACTTACTTCGTAACATAACATTTATCTACTCTAATCGTTAACATGAGTCGTTTATCTCCAAATCGAAATGACACTTTACAGTAGAACCAGCATATTAAAAACAGATAAGCAATAAAACAAACACATAAAACATTATATTAAAAGCAATTTAAAAACAATAAAACCAGTAACTATCAGGTAAGAAATGTAATAATGGAGGAGGACTGACTGGAAACTAAGCACTCACAATTGAATAAATATTCTGCAAACCATCAGACGAAGGCTTTCTAGTACTTTCTTCAATCTGTCTCCGGTGGGTTGGGCTAATTCAAAAAAGGTGATAACAAGGGTGGTGTTCTGAAGACAGACTGTTACAAGTGAAACAGAGATGCTCTGTAAACACCCCCATTAGCAATTAGTGCTTTCCACCCATAGACCATAACAGTCTATGCTTCCACCTGATGAAATGAACACGGCAAAAAATCGACCAATCAGAATTTTAGCTTATAGCTTGCGGAGCCTTCACCCTGGAAACAACAGCCGTGGTTATAATTTTATGGCTTGCACATCTCGCGCCGGGAAAACTGCAGCTGCCTTAAACTAAGCTAAACAGGATGCCACAAATTGCAATACAACATATACTGTAAATCATTGCACCTACCTCTATATCTAACTATTTATGTCTGTCCTCTCTAGCTGTGGTTGGCACTAGCCAGGTTAGAGACATACGAGAACGCACGTCGTGTACTGAACAAAGCTCGAGAGAACATCCCTACTGATCGCCACATCTGGATCACTGCTGCTAAGTTGGAGGAGGCCAACAGCAACACTCAGATGGTGGACAAGATCATTGACAGAGCCATCACTTCTCTGCGCGCCAACGGCGTGGAGATCAACAGAGAGCAGTGGATTCAGGTGTGTTCCTGTAGCTTTATGGTTACTTTGACATCATAGAGAGTGAGGTGGGTTTCCTACGGATGTGGGTGTCAGAGGGAAACTTACTCCACTGAATAAATAAATAATTTCTGAAGGTCATAAGAAATTGGTACACTTTCAGGTTAGGAAATCTTTAAGGTTAAAGAGGACAGAAGCATTACTTTAAACTGCAAAGGCTTTATATTTAATCAGTAATCATACTGTATAGATTACATTATTAGGTGTTTCTACTATATTTGTGTGTGTGTAGAAAGAGAAATAGAGAGATAATATTAGAATTGAAGATTAACTAGAGCATTTTTAAAGGTACCGCCTTTGATCCAAATTGTCAGGGTCAAGGTCTTTTAATAAGCTACACTAGAAGTTATTCTAAGTTAACAATGTTTTTTTTATTCTGTAACTGACATGTTTATAGATGCTGGGGTTAATCCTATAGTTTCAATTATAATCTACAGATAAAACGAAATTGAGATGTTTACATCTAGATCTGAATACTACAACTATTTCTAGTCATAGGTCGCGAAGCGGTAGAACCCTTCTATGATTGGCTGTTTTAGTTATTATTATTATTATTATTATTTTTTTTTTTTTTTGTCTGCCGCGCCGACTCAAATTCCCGTCAGCTGGAATGAGCTAGAAACATGAAACTTGGAGGAATAACTGGTGCTTCTAGAGAAATATGAACCCTCGGTCATATGGTGGCGGTGTACTTAAGGCTTCAAAATGCAAACTTTGAAAAGGCACTCCCCCCACACTGTAAGTCCGATCGACTTTAAATTTCTGACACAGGTACACTTAATGTGCTCTACAAAAAAAGCCTCAAGGATCATTAAGGTCCGCCTAGAAAAATCATTCGCCATTTTTGAGATCTCCTATCCATCACAGGGTATGTTTAGATAAGTGCCCAGATATACAGTGGGGTTCAAAAGTTTGGACACCCCAGGTAAAAATTTGTATTAATGTGCATAAAGAAGCCAAGAAAAGATGGAAAAATCTCCAAAAGGCATCAAATGACAGATTAGACATTTGTATTATATGTCACAAAAAGTTTTATTTCCATCATTTACACTTTCAAAATAACATAAAACAAAAAAATGTCGTCTGCAAAAGTTTGGGCACCCTGCAGAGTTTATAGCATGCACCGCCCCCTTTGGAAAGCTGAGACCTGACAGCGTCATGGATTGTTGTCAATCATCGTCTGGAAAGACCAGGTGATATCAATCTTAAGGTTTTACATGCCCAGACTCATCTGACCTTGCCCCAACAATCAGAACCATGGGCTCTTCTAAGCAGTTGTCTAGAAAACTGAAAATAGTTAATAGTAATAGTTGACGCTCACAAAGCAGGAGAAGGCTATAAGAAGATAGCACTGCGTTTTCAGATGCCAATATCTTCTGTTCAGAATGTAATTAAGAAATGGCAGTCATCAGGAACAGTGGAAGTTAAAGCAAGATCTGGAAGACCACGAAAATATCAGACAGAACAGCTCGCAGGATTGTGAGTAAAGCAAGTCAAAACCCACTTTTGACTGCACGATCCATCCAGAAAGACCTGGAGTTGTGGTACACCATTCCACTATAAAGAGATACTTGTACAAATATGGTCTTCATGGAAGAGCCATCACACAAAAACCTCTTCTACATCCTCACCACAAAAATCAGCGTTTGAAGTTTGCAAATGAATATATAGACAAGCCTGATGCATTGTGGAAACAAGTTCTGTAGACCGATGAGGTTAAAATAGAACCTTTTGGCCGAAATGACCAAAGGTACGTTTGGAGAAAGGGCAGGGCACAGAATTCAATGAAAAGAACCTCTGTCCAACTGTTAAGCATGGGGGTGGATCAATCATGCT
Organism: Etheostoma perlongum; assembly: GCA_026937815.1. NCBI lineage: Eukaryota > Metazoa > Chordata > Actinopteri > Perciformes > Percidae > Etheostoma > Etheostoma perlongum. Next base: position 13,333,892 of record CM049377.1, read on the forward strand.
TTGGGGTTGTATTGCAGCCAGTGGCACAGGAAACATTTTACGAGTAGAAGGAAAAATGGGATTCAATAAAATTTCAGCAAATTTTGGACGCTAACTTGATGCCATCTGTGAAAAAGCTGAAGTTAAAGAGAAGATGGTTTCTACAAATGGATAATGATCCTAAACACACCTCAAAATCCATGGTGGATTACATCAAGAGGTGTAAACTGAAGGTTTTTGCCATGGCCTTCACAATCTCCTGACCTCAACATAATTGAAAATCTATGGATAGACCTTTTGGAAGGAAGAATGAGCGACGATACCTCAAACAAGAATTGAAAGACTCTTGGCTGGCTACAAGAAGCGTTTCCAATCTGTGATACTTGCCAAAGGGGGCAGTACAAGGTATTAACTCTGCAGGGTGCCCAAACTTTTGCAGATGCCATTTTTAGTTTTCTGTTATTTTGAAAGTGTAAATGATGGAAATAAAATCTAACTTTTTGTGACATATAATACGAATGTCTAATCTGTCATTTGATGCCTTTTGGAGATTTTTCCATCTTTTCTTGGCTTCTTTATGCACATTAATACAAATTTTTACCTGCGGTGCCCAAACTTTCGAACCTTACTGTACCCAGACAATTTTATATGCATACACCATTAGGGGGCGCTACAAGAGCAAGGGTGAGTGGCATTACACACATTTTAATATAAATCACATATTCATTGTCCAATCATCACAAATCTCTCAGGATATGTCCTCATAAGTACCTGAACCACGCCCTGAAAGTTTCATTCAAATTGAACACCAACTGCAGGTGATATAGCGCAAATCAGGCTATAAATGACTAAATGTTTGTCCAATCAACACAAAACTTCCAGGAAATGGCTACATAATGACCTCCCACATACAGTGCAAGTCTCATTCAAATTGACCACTAGGGGGCGCTTTAAATGCACAATTACTGGACGTGGAATGACGCAAATTAAGGTTTGAGCTAGAATCGCAGCTTGTGCAGCTTGTTTATTAGCAATTTTGTGTTAGTCATCTGCTTTTCTCAAATTGCCATGAGCTGGACTGAACTACATATCACACTGAATTGAAAATAAATGTTTTTGACAAATCAGTTGTAGGCATTTTAAACAAAGTGCACTGTTTGTCCAATCATTACAAAGTTATTTATGACTATAAATACCCTAACCGACACTGTCAGACACCGCCTACCAAGAGCCTGGGTCTGTCTGAGGTTTCTCCCTAAAAAACTATTGCACTAAATGCTTGTTCTTATGGGAGTTACTGGATAGTTGGATGTTTGTAAATTACAGTGTGTTCTGATCTGTAAAGTGTCTGGAGATATCTCTTGTTATGAATTTATACTATAATATGAATTGAATTACAAGGTCAAAATTAATAAATGTGCCTTTAAACCTTGGTATGAGGGCGTAGAGACTGCGTCACACGTTTGTCAGCTTTGATAGTATGCCAACATACTTTGGCAAAGCTACTCCAATCTTTTCATCTGGGTGCAACCGAATACAGAAAGCACTGTGACTGACATTGTGTTGTGCAGTTCACAGTTGTTTTGCAATCATAGGTCTTCAATCCCATTTACCATTGAATGTATTTTTTTTTTCCTTCTATTTTTTTTTTTTTTTTTTTGTCCTTCCCACCTAGCTTTTGCTACCTCTGGCAAAGTATGTGGTTATTGTGGTAGGCTTATCAAGGCCATTTGCCAGTATACACATCGCAACACAAACAACAGATGCATTTAAAAATTACAGGATTCTTAAAAGAATGCTTTTATGTATGGGACCCTGAACTAGTTTTTTTTCTTTTTCTGCCCACATAAATCTCTTTCTCATAATTATCTAAAAATGTAAGCCATCTACATGGATATCTCCATCATTCCCCTTAATTTGCTAACTACTGTACTTTTGGGGTCAGTAGTTTAGGTCTTAACTCTCTTGCATTCCCCTTCCATATACCACCCACAATCTTTTTCCTTTCGAAATGTTCTCATGTCCTGCAGGATGCAGAGGAGTGTGACAAGGCAGGCAGTGTAGCTACCTGCCAGGCCGTGATAAGGGCTGTCATAGGGATTGGTATTGAGGAGGAGGATCGCAAACACACCTGGATGGAGGATGCAGATAGTGTGAGTACCAAAATAAAGTCACCTAGAGGGGACATTGACATAATTATTTGCTGTCAGCGTTTAACTTAACTGCTTAATGCTTTTCTGTTGTTTCAGTGTGTGGCCCATGGGGCTCTGGAGTGTGCCAGGGCAATCTATGCTCATGCTCTGCAGGTGTTCCCCAGTAAAAAAAGTGTCTGGCTTAGAGCTGCTTACTTTGAGAAGAATAACGGCACCAGGTGACCAGATTTAGTTCCAAAACAGTAAACCAAAGCTTCACTTCACGTCCTTGTTTGTAAATGTTTTAATCAATCGCTGTATTAAGAGTCTGCCACTGTGCTCCTCCCCTTCCATTACTCTTCCATGTCTCATTACATCTCTCAGGGAGTCTTTGGAGGCCCTGCTCCAACGGGCCGTGGCTCACTGTCCCAAAGCAGAGGTCCTGTGGCTGATGGGGGCCAAGTCCAAGTGGCTGGCTGAGGATGTGCCTGCAGCCAGAAGTATTCTTGCTCTGGCCTTCCAGGTGACGATGATGATCATGATGATGATGTTATTATGCAAACTTTGACTTGGTCACATAGTATCCATGCAAGCCTGTGTCTTAACTCTGTTTTCCTCAATAGGCTAACCCGAACAGTGAAGAGATCTGGCTGGCTGCTGTCAAGTTGGAGTCTGAGAATAACGAGTATGAAAGAGCCCGTCGACTGCTGGCCAAGGCCCGCAGCAGTGCCCCAACCGCCAGGGTGAGTTTGTATGTGTGTGTGTGAGCGAGAAAGTGGAAAAGAGAGAGATTTCCCTATTTCAAACTTTCATAAGGACCCATTACAAAAAAAAGAGTAGAAATCCACACAAATCTACTGGATCTGCTGGATAAAAGTTAAATAATTGTCCCCAATAAGGTTTTAATATATCAGTCGGATTATTTTGTGTTTGTTGGAATGTTATACAGCCTGAAAAGATAAAAAAAAAAAAAAGTACTCTCCTTAGAAGGTTAATAAAATAAACACACATTTCCCTAACTTTCTTGGCAGTTAATTTCCACAGTGGAAGATTGAGACTGTACCGGCCCTTCTGTGACCCTCTGTACCAGTACGGACAGTTTAGTTTTCATTATGCAACGTTGATATGAATAGAGCTGCAACCCATGTTGGGATGGCTTATTAACAGGCTTGTGTTCTTCTCCACTTTGAAGACTTGACAAAAAGAAGCTTTAATGTGTTTAATAATTAATTGTACTTGAAATATCTTCTACAAAAATGCTGTCTTTCTCAGGTTCAGGCTTGCCAGGTTTAACAGATGCTGTCACCGGTGCTCTTAAACTATCACTCTCTCTATCGGGTGACCTGGCTACACTCCCTTAAGTTATCTCTATTGTATTTGCTGACAGATATTGATTGACCTGTCAGATAACACAACTGCTTAGTGTTGAAGTATTAAAGCTATGCCCTCGGAAGTTGGTATTTGATACATCTGAAAGCTGGTAGGGTATTTGCTGGGGGGCTACAGTATAAGTATTTCAAAATATTTGTGTTGTGCCATGTCAATATAATAAATTCCCAGGGGAATGTGAAAGGCTGAGGTTATGTATCTGTACTGTCTATACACATATCCTGGATGAAAAGAATGTGTGTTTTGTTATCTCTATAGGTATTTATGAAGTCAGTCAAGTTGGAGTGGGTGTTGGGGAACATAGATGCTGCCCAGGAGTTGTGCACCGAGGCCCTGAAACACTACGAGGACTTCCCCAAACTTTGGATGATGAGAGGCCAGATAGAAGAGCAGTGTGAAAACATGGATAAGGCCAGAGAGGCGTACAACCAAGGGGTGAGGAGAGGAAAGGGTTTGTTTGGCTGTTTTATAACCATAAAGGCACGGGCAGCAATGCAGTAGCGTTGGACAATTCAATATTGCATTTTGGATGAGATGTTCTTCAAATAGAAAATGAGTGTTTCCCCAATGATTGGTAAAATAAATACGGTTAATAACTGGTCTGTTTCCGTAGTTGAAAAAGTGTCCCCACTCGGGTGGCCTGTGGTTGCTGCTGTCTCGTCTTGAAGAGAGAGTGGGACAGCTGACCAGAGCCAGAGCAATCCTGGAAAAGGCCCGACTCAAGAATCCCCAGGGCCCCGACCTATGGTGAGAAAATATACTTGAATGCAAAAGCAGAATGCTGCCCGAGAGTCATGACCGAGAATGTGTCCCCTGTGTTCAAATTTTGTTTTTTGTGCTGAGCAATTACAAATTGTTACTTTGGCGTTCAAGAGGCTTCCCTTATTTCCCTGTTTTGATTTTACCACATTCATTGAAAAAACTTAACTTAAAAACAACACAGAAACACAATCTTGGAACAATGTCAAAATGAGACCAAGCAGACACGTGTAATTCTGTGCATCTATAATTATTTGTATGTCGTCATATTAACCAGGTTGGAATCCGTCAGACTGGAGTTCCGGGCTGGACTAAAGAACATTGCCAACACACTGATGGCCAAAGCCCTGCAGGAATGTCCCAATTCAGGTGAGAATAAGAGAGCTGTTGAGAGAAGACATTTTCTAACCCATTTTTTTTTTCTTTTATGACAACAGGTTTTGAAAAGGCCTAATATAGCAATGAATTTCTAAGAAGTCGGAAAAAGTTCTAGGTCATTATTTCAATATTAACCTTGTTTTTCTCTGAATTTGCGTATTTCTTTAACAGTAGAATCAATCAGAAGCTTTTTTTGTACTAGCCAAAGTCAAGCTAATGTTTACCTCTATATTACCAAGCTAATGTTTACCTCTATATTACCTCAATATACTTTCTTTTATTATATCTGCTACAACCACCTGATCTGTTCGACATAAATCTGACTATTCACCTGTCATACGCAATCAAAATTGCGTGTGATCTTTCAATTATAGTAAGATGAGTTACACAAGACAACAGTACCTCATTCTTGTTCAAGTATATATAAAAATGTATTCCAAAACAATATCTAGAACAGAAGTATGAATTGAATAAGAATATTTGTGTTGCCAACCGTATTCCTATTGTCTAGGTTGCAATAGCTTCATGTACTGTTAGTAATGCCAAATTCTCTGTTTCACCCCATTCCAATTTCCTTCCTACAAGGTATCCTGTGGGCTGAGGCAGTGTTTTTGGAGGCAAGGCCCCAGAGGAAGACTAAGAGTGTGGATGCTTTGAAGAAGTGTGAACATGATCCCCATGTCTTGCTTGCTGTAGCCAAGTATGCCAGCATCTCTTCATTGTTCTTTTTCTCAGTAATAAGCTCTGCTTATAATGCAAGTCTTTATTAAATAATATTCTCTCTTTCTCTGCCGTTCTGGTTTTGTACTGTGTTCAGCTAACCTTTAGGCATGGATTTCATTTCAAATGCATTCTTGTGCACACCTTTTAGGTTGTTCTGGAGTGAGCGAAAGATCACCAAAGCCAGAGAGTGGTTTCTGAGGACAGTAAAGATTGAGCCAGACCTGGGAGATGCTTGGGCTCTCTTCTACAAGTTTGAGTTGCAGCATGGCACAGAGGTATGGCTCTTATTATTGACTTTCCTTATCTGGGTACAACACTTGTGCCTCAATGGTCCCTTTTACATGGAAGTACTATCAAGCTCACATGGTTCACTTTTGACAGAGAATGACAATTGCATTCTGCAGTCAGATGCAATCTCCATTAATGTATCCAGTAATAAGAGCTAGGACTGCACTGGACGGCTAATATTTTCATTGTATCAAAATTACATCTACAAATGGTGCTTTATCTAACCTCGCTTGTTTGCATCACCAGGAACAGCAAGAAGAGGTGCGGAAGCGCTGTGAGAATGCAGAGCCCCGCCATGGAGAGCTATGGTGTGCCGAGTCCAAACACGTCCTGAACTGGCAGAAGAAGACAGGAGAGATCTTAGCAGAGGTAGCCAGCAAGATCAAGAACACGTTCTAAGAATGGGGAAAATATGGACTGAAAACACCTGGGGGACTCTGGCAATCACCAGTCGAGCAGGAAACAGCTATGGACATGCTCAACTATTGTTCTCAACCAGAACTTGCCCATCTGTGGCAGATACAAAGTATTCAAACATACCCCCCCCTTATCTTTTTCAGGTTAACTGTTTCACCAAATGGAATCACAGTTTCTATACTTACCAACAGAGAATGATAATATATGTCAAAGTAAAACCTAAGTACCAATTTAAAACTCAAAATCCCTGATTACCGTCTTCAAGTGAATAAATAACAGCACTAGTAGGTTTTTGTGGCTAGGTCTGGTTTTTCAGGTAGCACAGGGACTGTCATTGAACTGTTAGTTTTCTAGTCTTCAGAGAGTTTAGGACTTTGAATCGGCCAAAGCTTTGCTGGAAAGTTAACCTTCTCCCAAGTCTGCTGCAGGTTCTCTGGGATTTAAGTGCATTTTGCTGCAATCATTTTGCCCATAGCCTGCAACCGAGAAGAATCCCCACAGTGTGAAGTTGCCTCCATCCTGTGTTTCTGGTGATGTCTCTGTTTTTGCTTACACCAAAAATATAGTGTGTATGACGATGCAAATGTTTAATGTTGGTCTCATTAGGCCATAGAACCTTCTTCCACTTGGTTTGAGTCTTCTACATGCCTTCTGGAAAACACTAGCTCAGATGTTACACAAACAGTTCGCTTATCAATGCAACACTGGGCTGCACCTGGCAGATCACCCAGGCAACAATTGTTTAAATAGTTCTCAGAATAATTAAAGGGAAACACACCTACTCTACTGAGGTGCTTGCTTAATTCATAGATTTTTGTGAATCAACCTTCAGCACAATCTCTAAAGGCAAAATCTTGATGTACAGCATGACTTAAAGGATTGTATCAGAGCTATGAGTTTGCAGCGCTGTCTTTTCAGCTTCTGATGTAAATGCCCACCCATGACCACCCATGTGAAATACACTTGCTAGTCTCTATTGTTTTGCCATGCTGTTGGTCCATGTGGCCGTTGGTTCAGGTCTGCATAAGCTGCGTGTGCCAGTTGTGTGTGCTGAATTGAAAGAATGTGAAAACCATGGCCCAGCAGCACTATACCGCTCAAGTTTGGGAGAGAACACACAGGGGATCTCTGTGCAACATATAATGTGAGTTCTAACAAGTGGTTGCACCAGCAATGATGTAGGTGGATTATAGTAAAGGGGGTTAAAAATGAGAGGTAATCAGTTATTTTGTTTTATATTTCCACTAAATTAGGATCAATATGTTGATTTGTTTTCCCTTTGACATTAGTCGGTTTTTCTGCTGATTACTGTGATGTCGTAAAAATTTCAAAAAAACTAACTTAAATGGGTACTGTGAGAGAGAAATATCCAAAACACTCATGTTGATTCCACTTTTTTAGTATGTCTGGACTGAACTTTAGATTATGGGTATTATTGTCAACTTGTTTGTTAAAAAAAAATAGAACATCTTATTTTTGAGGAATATTGTTTTCATGTCTGTTAAGTAATTGTATATAAACTCCTTGTCAGGGATTATTACATGCTTTCTCATGTTCTTGTAGTGACATGCTTTTTATTTAGCATGCTTTAAATGTGTTTAAATACTTTGTAGGCATCCAATAAACAAAATAACAGTTCATTGCAAAATGGACTGTTTTTCCTGAACAAGTCCTATTATGAAATGTCCTGTTGTGATTTAAATGTCAAATTTAATTATGTGTGAGTACAAGAATTGTACCCACTCAAATCCTCCCATGCAGTTCCCATGTATGCTCAGCATTGTGGTTGCTCTGCATGGAGTTTTTCTTTGTAACTGGTTTGTTTGAAATCAGTTTTGATTATGGCATCATGCACTTTTTTTTAACAATATAACCATTAAGCACCGTTTCATTATTCGACTGTTTTTTTGTTGCTCACACTATAGCTTTGGGGCTCCATCCTTATCTAAGCAACCCACTGTCAACATGTGTGCCCAAAATCCATCGGCTCTTCACACCACACCTCCTTGGCATCACGTCTTTCCAACGAAACCGAAAGGATGAAGGCAAGTGATTAATTGCACAAGTTGTCCTCGACTTGATAGTACTGGAGATTGTTGAAATCCTAAACCGCGCGTCAGCAATCCATGACGGGAAAGGAAATTGGAGCAGCAGTAACTTTGGTGATGTTGGAAACCACGGAGCACCACATCGGAAGTCTGCCCGCCACCGCATTAACCTATCCACCTGAGGAAGTGTAAAAATACTGAGGGAAAAAAAGGTTTTGGAGACAATGAACGCGGCCAGATCAGGAGTAATTCCTTGGACTTCCCTGCTACTGATAGAGATGTCTTTGCTTGTCTGAGGATCCTGCAGTAGAACATGATAAATGGTAAGTGGGGATTTAACATCTGTTGCGTAAATACGCACCATGGGCTAATGTAGAAAAGTATTGCAAGTTGCGCCGCTGACGGTGAAGTCTGTGTACTATATCTGTCAGGTTATTATGGTTTTAAATACAAACGGCTGGAAACCGACGGACCTTATAGTGCCAGCTGTAGCGCACTGTGCGTCCGAGCAGGAGCCAATTAAACATTGATTCATGTTTGGATTTTCTCATTGTAAATTTAGAATGGACTTTTCCTTTACATAATGTATGTTGTAATAACTATCTCTTTCATAGTGTCTGACCGGAATTCTACTCCGTAGTATCCTGTTGGTTCTCTTGTTGGCCGACACTTGTGGTAAACGTAGATGTAACTATATAGAAATCCTGGGCTCCTACAGAGAGGTCATCTTCGTTGATCTGCAGAATCTGGTATGAGGACATTGTTGCGGATATGTCTTTGCCACTATGTGTGCCTCATGTGTGACTTAGACAAATTTACTTTCTAGTTGTTTTTTTTTATTTATTTTGTATTTTTTATATTTGCTCCATTAGCGTGGTTTATTATTTCGAGGCAGTTGCAGTAATTTAACATATGGGAACAATGCTTGAATATCCTGTGATAGGCTACAGCGTTCTGGTGCTTGCAACTGTCATAGCTCGTTTCTTCTCTATTAAATAAATCCATATTTGCTTGTTCTCATGCAGAATTTGACTGGCTCATTTAATACCTCCAAAGTGAGAGACCCCTGTCCCTCAGGAAAGGTAAATGGCACTACAGTTTGTGCACTTTCAGCACCATGGACAGGGTAATAATGACTCATAACAAGCTAATTTGTCCTGATACTGTAAAACTGTGGGTTTCACAAGAACCTGCTACATAATCTGCATGTCATTAAATATTTGGCAAATTCAAAAGAAGAATTCCCCCAAGAGAAGTATGGAGTGTAACTTAAGCTTGCTTGCTGTATATTATCATCAAATGATGAGCTATTTGAAATGCCATTTTATTAATTTACTCTCTGGACTACTGTCCCATGGCAGGCTCGTCGCATCCTGGTTTCCATCTATGGTATGACACAGCAGATGAGGTGTCAGAGGGGCGGCAAGCAGACTTCTGACTTGGAAAAACCACTGGTGAGCATGGAGCAGCTCATCATTCACAACTGCAGCCCTGATTATCTGGTGAGGAGAGAGCTATATTCTTTCATTTGTGTTGAATTAAAATATATCAATTGAGTTTTCATTTTCCCACAATGAATAAGGACACACCAAAAAGCAAAACAAAACTGCACAGAAAATGACATCCCACCCCCATACCAACCTTCTGAGACATGAATTAAGAAACAAATAAAGGTTGGGCTAGGGAAATGGTTTGCACATGGTACAAAGATGCACAAACCTCCTTCATGATGTGACCCTGAAATGAACAGTATATTAATGCAGATAACTGGATAAAAGCCAATGTTTTATCTGCATAATTCTTTTTCTGGTTGTATGCTTTCAGGGGAAGAAATTATCTTGTTCAACTGTCCAGAAAATACGAGGAAAGAAGAGAAAGAGAATAAGGTTAATTAAAGTTATCAAGGCACTGATCACATGTTGGCAGAAACTTCAGAGTGCCTCTATGCTCTTGAAGTAGGGTGTAATAATAATGCTGTGTCCTCCTGGTTCCTGTAAGCCTGTGCTACTTCCAGGTGAATTTCACAGCATCAAAAGGATATTACTTGGCCAATGACTCACTGTTTTTTCAAATGCAATAACATGAATGTTTACTGTTGTCAAGTTCTCTGTGTTTTGTGTATAAAAATTATACCAGACTTTGCATGTCAGCATTGCTCCTTGTTTTATGGAATAGTTTTTTAGTAACCACAGATAAGCTACAAAGTATCCACAATGCATTCAAATACTTTTAGAATATGCACATTTTCCAAAGTCTATTTTGTTTTAACAACTATTTTTATCTGTGTAAGCCATATGTAACCATCATACCTATGAATGTTCTTCAGTTTATGTTTTGGAGTATATGCAATATAATAAAACAAACTTTTAAAAATGTTTAATTTCTACTAATGACCGATTGATACTGTGATTATTATTATTATTATTATTATTGTTATTATTATTAGTGATGGTGGTGGTGTAGGTTCAATATCAACTAAATATATTTATACTACTGTTAAAAAATATATCTTTAGTACTATAATCAGTGTACAACAATCAGACTTCCAATATATTACAAAAAGGATAATACAAAAGTAAAATAAAAGTAATCATAGATCATAATGAACTGATCAATATATAAAACAAGACTTTATGCCACATTTCCAAGCCTTATACAAAGTATCCTTGTTAGAAAATAATAGAAAAATCATGTTAATCATGTATTTTGGAGTGAGATGGCTGCACTCAAAGTAAACGATAGCTTTGGGCCTAAAGTCGGCTTCCTCGGTAAAGCCCTTGTTTCTATTAGAAGCGGAACACTTCTAACACACCACTGTTTCCGCCCGGAGCGGAAGATATGTTGCACCGCGTCGACCAAACCATTTTCTAGCAATGCGAAACATCAACATCCAGTCACACGTTGCGGTAAATACCCTTCACTACTAACTCATTTATACAAATGTACGTTTGATTTAAAAGTATTTCCGTTATATTGTCTCGCTTACATTTTTTAGAGACAGACAAACTGCATCTATTTATAAAACATTTTTTGTGTTAACTGTCGGAATTAGCCGGGCATTTTGACGAAATTCTACGGAATGTTCTGAACATGAAAAAACTTTTAACAACTGAAAGCGAAGTATAGCTCTTGTGTTGCCTGTTTTGGTTGAGTAACGTAAACATACTGTACGTCGAGTAGCCCCTGACGGAGCAGACATGGCCAACAGCAACAGTGTAGACATGGATCCAGATGTTGCTCTGAGGCTGTTTGAAGAGGGAGCTACCCTGGTGTTGCTGGGTGTTCCTCAAGGTACGGAGCTGGGGATTGACTGCAAGAGTTGGCAGGTTGGTCCCCGCTTCAAGGGTGTGAAGATGATCCCCCCCAGGCCTGCACTTCCTCCACTACAGCTCTGTTAACTCGCCGAGCTGTGGAGGAGAAATTGGTCCAAAGACAGGCCTCTTCCTCACTCTCAAACCCAAAGACATTCTGTTGGCCAACTGGGATCCCAAAGAGGAAGATCTGGACTTCTCAGCCTCCCAAAACGAAGAGGAGGTGAGCCGGATCAGGGCGACCTTGCAAGACCTGGATCCTCACCTGGGGCCCTATCCGTACGAGGTGATGAGGAAATGGGTGTCCCTCACTGACCGTCTGAGTGAGGAGCTGGCCAATAACTTACAGCCTCTTTCAGGTCGAATATGTGCCTTTAGTGACGTCATCCCTGAGCTTCAGCTCAGACACACCAAAGACAGGGCAGAGCAGCCGAGGAATGACACAGCCTGTCGGAGCATGAAAGAGGGACTCAACAGGCTCCCCAGGATGAAGCAGAGGGAGGGGACGGAGTTGCGCTTCTCTGTTATCCCAGAGAAGAAATACCCAGCTGGGGCTACACCGGCCGAGATCACCCAGTGCAGCCTGGATCTGAGCTATGCCCTAGAGACTGTGCTGGAGAAGAACCATGAGCTGCAGCCTCTCAACCTGCTAGGTATGTGTTAAGTACATTAATATTAGGTCATCAAAATAGCACACAATGACATTTTTTTTTTTACGTAAAAAACAAACCACATTTCATCTCTCCCCTCTCAGGTGAGCTGCAGTTTGCCTTTGTGTGTTTCCTGATTGGAAATGTGTACGAGGGCTTTGAGCACTGGAAGAGTCTCCTCGCTCTCCTGTGCCGATCAGAGGAGACAATGCGAAAGCGTAAGGAGCTGTATCTGGGGCTCATCGCCGTGCTTTACCACCAGCTCGGAGAAATCCCACCTGACTTCTTTGTCGACATTGTGTCTCAGAGCAACTTCCTCACTTCCACACTGCAGGTAGGTGCCCAGAAACCCATAACAGCTGGGATAAACATGATCGTAAAGTATATACCAATGAAAGAAACAACCATGTAGTGTCTATCAGAAGCTTTATCAAGATGCATAGACACAAGAATTGTTTTGAGCTTCTTGTGATCTCAGTACCATACAGTGCCTTGCGAAAGTATTCGGCCCCCTTGAACTTTTCAACCTTTTGACACATTTCAGGCTTCAAACATAAAGATATAAAAATTTTATTTTTTGTGAAGAATCACCAACAAGTGGGACACAATTGTGAAGTGGAACGAAATCTATTGGATTTTTGAAACTTTTTAACTAATAAAATAATGAAAAGTGGTGTGTGTGCAAAATGATTGGGCCCCCTTGCGTTAATACTTTGTAGAGCCACCTTTTGCTGCAATTACAGCTGCAAGTCGCTTGGGGTAGGTCTCTATCAGTTTTACACATCGAGAGACTGACATTCTTGCCCATTCTTCCTTGCAAAACAGCTCGAGCTCAGTGAGGTTGGATGGAGAGCGTTTGTGAACAGCAGTTTTCAGCTCTTTCCACAGATTCTCGATTGGATTCAGGTCTGGACTTTGACTTGGCCATTCTAACACCTGGATACGTTTATTTGGGAACCATTCCTTTGTGGATTTTGCTGTATGTTTGGGATCATTGTCTTGTTGGAAAATAAATCTCCGTCCCAGTTTCAGGTCTTTTGCAGACTCCAACAGGTTTTCATCCAGAATGGTCCTGTATTTGGTTGCATCCATCTTCCCCTCAATTTTAACCATCTTCCCTGTCCCTGCTGAAGAAAAGCAGGCCCAAACCATGATGCTGCCACCACCATGTTTGACAGTGGGGATGGTGTGTTGAGGGTGATGAGCTGTGTTGCTTTTACGCCAAACATATCGTTTTGCATTGTGGCCAAAAGTTTGATTTTGGTTTCATCTGACCAGAGCACCTTCTTCCACATGTTTGGTGTGTCTCCCAGGTGGCTTGTGGCAAACTTTAGACAAGACTTTTTATGGATATCTTTGAGAAATGGCTTCTTTCTTCTTGCCACTCTTCCATAAAGGCCAGATTTGTGCAGTGTACGACTGATTGTTGTCCTATGGACTGACTCTCCCACCTCAGCTGTAGTTCTCTGCAGTTAATCCAGAGTGATCATGGGCCTCTTGGCTGCATCTCTGATCAGTCTTCTCCTTGTCTGAGCTGAAAGTTTAGAGGGACGGCCAGGTCTTGCTAGATTTGCAGTGGTCTGATACTCCTTCCATTTTAAAATGATTGCTTGCACAGTGCTCCTTGGGATGTTTAAAGCTTGGGAAATCTTTTTGTATCCAAATCCGGCTTTACACTTTTCCACAACAGTATTACGGACCTGCCTGGTGTGTTCCTTGGTCTTCATGATGCTCTCTGCGCTTTCAACAGAACCCTGAGACTATCACAGAGCAGGTGCATTTATACAGAGACTTGATCACACACAGGTGGATTCTATTTATCACCATCAGTCATTTAGGACAACATTGGATCATTCAGAGATCCTCGCTGAACTTCTGGAGTGAGTTTGCTGCACTGAAAGTAAAGGGGCCCAATAATTTTGCACGCACCACTTTTCAGTTTTTTATTTGCTAAAAAAGTTTAAAATATCCAATAGATTTCGTTCCACTTCACAATTGTGTCCCACTTGTTGGTGATTCTTCACAAAAAATAAAAATTTTATATCTTTATGTTTGAAGCCTGAAATGTGTCAAAAGGTTGAAAAGTTCAATGGGGCCGCATACTTTCGCAAGGCACTGTATTTAGTGGAAGGATCCCGCCGCAAGTGGAAGTAGTTTACAATGTCCTACCAAATGTTTACTATCCCATCTCAACATAAGGAAAAAGAAAATATTCTTTCTCCGCCAGAATGTCATAACCTGTTAGGAGTACCCAGGAAGTGGAAAATAATATGGAAAATATGAACACACATTTCAGTTGTTTTAGAAATATATAATGTCACAGCATTGCCAAAATTATTATTATGTATTATCAAGGATGTTCACATTTACAAATAATTACATTGAGTTTTTATCTTACAGGACTTTTTCCAGTTTTCCAGTGGGCCCGGTATAGACGGCACACTGCGAAAGAGAGCAGAGAAGTTCAAAGCTCACCTGACTAAGAAGTTTCGCTGGGACTTTGATGCAGACTTGGATGACTGTGCCCCTGTGGTGGTGGAGCTGCCAGAAGGTGTTACAGTGGACTGAGACTGTGTGTAATATGGATTCAGTGTACATGCTGGAACCATAAGCAGGGGACGGGACTGAAATAATCGGACACTGAAGGAGAGCAGTGAAGCCTGGTATTTAACACCAGATCCAAAGCTTCTTAGGAGGCTTGAGGAAACTTAAACAACAACCTCAATACAGTTTCAGTCAAACCGGTAGTTCTCTAACAGTGTATTTTGAGAGTGTTAATGTAGGCTGTACTCTCACTTCTCATATATGGGCGCATTTTGCACCCTGTTATGAAGAAAACAAAATCATTAAGTCACCCAAAGTGTTCAATCATGGCAGAGCTGCATTTTACTGAAGGGACCCGGTACATGCATCTCTCCTTGTTCTTATACTAGGTTAATGTTAATTTTTACATTGTCTCTGTTTAAATAAAATAAAACCTATAGTAAATATCATCAGTGTCCTTTGGTGGTGGATTTTTCTAAGCTCAGCAAGCAAGTAATTGGGTTTTAAAACTGCATTACTCGACAGTTTTAGAACCCAATTACAACACATTTATGGCCAAAATCAACCCCCTGGTTGTTCTTAACCTCACTTAAGTTGGAGGGTTTAATTAATGAATGGCTATGCTAAGAATTAGAAAGAATTAGAAATGGTGTCATACACAGAGCTGTTATTTTTATCAATTGTGGAGAACTTACATGTTCACCACAACTGCCACATAATAATTGCATGGATGAGGACACACACAGTGTAACCTTAACTTCACCAAACCTTATAAAAATTCTAGATATACAGGATTTAGCTAGAAGAAAACAAAACGAATAGTATTGTGTGACTGTAGTAGTTATATACCTCCTTATATTAAATTTAAATAGTTTTGTGTTTATTATTCATTTTTGTTGTCACACTGAAAATGTCAAAATCACTATCACATGTTTGTCATGGTAAATTATTTAAACAAAAAGACCCCTTCATGTTGTTTTCTTCAGAACCTTACTAAAACATGTTTTTTAATGATTTATTGGATCCAAATTCCCTTGAATAAAAACAATTTTGATAAAAACAATACAGTGGTCTGCAAAAGTTTGGGCAACCTTGTTAATTTCCATGATTTTCCTTCATAAATCGTTGGTTCTTAGGATAAAAAAAATCAGTTAAATATATCATATAGGAGACAAACACAGTGATATTTGAAGTGAAACAAAGTTTATACAATTTACAGGAAGTGTGCAATAATTGTTTGAACAAAATTAGGCATGTGCATAAATTTGGGCACTGTTGTCATTTTACTGATTTCAAAATCTTTAGAACCAATTATTGGAACTCAAAATTGGTTTGGGAAGCTCAGTGACCCTTGACCTACATACACAGGTGAACCCAATTATGAGAGAGTATTTAAGGGGGGGCAATTGTAAGTTTCCCTCCTCTGTGAATCTTCTCTGAAGAGTAGCGACATGGGAGTCTCAAAAGAACTGTCACATGACCTGAAAATAAACATTGTTCACCATCATGAATTAGGGGAAGGATACCGAAAGCTGTCTAAGAGATATCAGTTGTCTGTTTCGACAGTTAGGAACAGAGTCAGGAAATGGAAGACCACAGGCACAGTTCAAGTTAAGGCTCGAAGTGGCAGACCAAGGAAAATCACGGATAAACAGAAGCGAAGAATGGTTAGAACAGTCAAAGTCAACCCACAGGCCAGCACCAAAGACATACAACATGATCTTGCTGCAGATGGAGTCATTGTGCATCGTACAACTATTGCGCGCACTTTACACAAGGAGATGCTGTACGCAAGAGTGATGCGGAGGAAGCCTTTTCTCCGCCCACATCACAAACAAAGCTGCTTGAGGTATGCTAAAGCACATTTGGACAAGCCGGCTTCCTTTTGGAATAAGGTGCTGTGGACTGATGAAACTAAAATTGAGTTATTTGGACATAACGAGGGGCGTCATGCATGGAGGAAAAACAACACAGCATTCCTAGAAAAACACCTGCTGCCTACAGTAAAATTTGGTGGTGGTTCCATCCTGCTGTGGGCCTGTGTGGCCAGTGCAGGGACTGGGAATCTTGTTAAAGTTGAGGGACGCATGGATTCCACCAAATATCAGCAGATTCTGGAGACCAATGTCCAGGAATCAGTGACAAGGCTGAAGCTGTGCCGGGGCTGGATCTTTCAACAGGACAATGACCCTAAACACTGCTCAAAAACTACTAAGGCATTCATGCAGAGGAACAAGTACAACGTTCTGGAATGGCCATCTCAGTCTCCAGACCTGAATATTATTGAAAATCTGTGGTGTGACTTAAAGAGAGCTGTCCATGCTCGGAAACCATCAAACCTGAATGAATTAGAGGTGTTTTGTAGAGAGGAATGGTCCAAAATACCTCCAACCAGAATCCAGACTCTCATAGGAAGCTATAGGAAGCGTTTAGAAGCTGTTATTTCTGCAAAAGGGGGATCTACTAAATATTGAGTTATTTTGTTTGATTGTGGTGCCCAAATTTATGCACATGCCTAATCTAATTTTGTTCAAACAATTATTGCACAATTCCTGTAAATTGTATAAACTTCGTTTCACTTCTCAAATATCACTGTGTTTGTCTCCTATATGATATATTTAACAGATTTTTTTTTATCCTAAGAACCAACGATTTATGAAGGAAAATCATGGAAATTAACAAGGTTGCCCAAACTTTTGCAGACCACTATAGCTGTGTAGCCTACTGCTTCCTGTCTGTCAGGGCCATCTAGTAAATACTGATGCATCTGAAACATGCCAGGAGTCTGTCTCTCTCGCCTCCACTGGATGGCAGTCATGGGCTTTTTGTGAAATTGTGAAAACTATGTTTCTTGATGAGGGTATTCATCATCAATGTAATCATTTGCACTCACACAGAATGAAATGCTGCTGTTTTATGTGCTGGGAAGAAGAAATAGGTTGGTTGGAATTGGCAGTGTTACACAGCATGTGTGTCGGGTGGAAATCATCTTTAAGCTTACTGATCTTTTTGAGGACAAGGAATAAGTATAAAGGTTGTGTTATACAGAGAAAGAAAGACTCGAAGGGTACTTTAAAGAAAAAGTGTGAATATGTAGTGTCGAAAATAGACACGAAAGGCAGCACTAGATTGGCTTAATTAGTGTGAAGAAGAGTCCAAGGAGACGAAAGGTAACGTCTCTAAAAATAGAGTCGTGAAGGGTAGTGACACTGAGGGTGATCACGAAAGGTAGCACTAAAATTGACTAATTAGTGTGAAGGTAGTCTCAAGTTTTATCTCAAGTTTGTGTTTTATCTATTTTATGATTTTTTTTTTGTTGAGGATACTTGTTTTATCTTAACTGATTTTGTGTAAAACACTTTGAATTGCCCTGTTGCTGAAATGTGCTATACAAATAAAGCTGCCTTTCCTTGCCATTGCCTTCTGCCCTCCCTGAACCTTTTTCCCTCCAGCTGGACTCTGCTTTGACACATCCCAGCTCTGTGAACACATCTATAACCGTAAAGCTGCTGTGAAAAGGACTAAAGCCATCTAATGCAATTATGTGAATCAATAGAGTCTTGGCCTGTTGAGGGAGATCCAAATGCCCAGTACAAGAAATCAATTCTTTTCTCAGAATACAGATGGTGTTGTGAAAGCAATGGTAGTGTCAGGCTTTATGATGAAAACTCCCCCTTTTGAAAATGTACGTACATCTTAAAAGAAGATCAGTTCTGTATTTGTGGTCCACTCTGAGACCACTGGGGGGGCTTGCTATTTTCCTTTGAATGCAATTAGATGAAGATGAAAATGGCTTGGAACACATGTTGGATACATCACAGCCCAACATGGAAGGAAATGTAGGGCAATTATTGGTAGATTCAGGTCCCTCTCTGGGGATTAAGTACTGAACACTGTCAATGAGGACAGTCTCATAAATTACACTTTTGGGATGCACTTGGCGTTCCTGCCCCTCCATAATGGCTGAAATTACAGTGTACAGAACACCAGAGGACAACTCCATTAAGTGTCCAGCTTTTGTGTGTCGCACGTACTCTTTCACCCTTGGCAAATGCTCTCCTGCCATGATCCTGCTATGGCAACCATTTTCCTTTTAATCTCTCTTATTTGTTTTGTTTGGTGTGGCCGCCCTGGGGACTGAAGCATGCTGGGAAACGGATTGAGTTGATTGTGAAGAACCTCAAAGGCAAAGCAGGCCCTGTCCGTCATGGTGGGGCTTTCTCTCCATTAGATGTGAGCTGGTCATTTTCATGGGGCTTCACAAGCTGCTCACCCTGCCAGTGTAAACACAAGCCCCTCTGTTTCTTTCCCAGTCACTCACCCACTCTCTCCCCCCTCACAGCAGAAAGAAGGATGTATGTTGGTGTGCGTGCGTTTGATTTCTTGACCGAGTATTGACTCTGGTTCTGATATTAATTATTGAGCAAATCAGGTGTTTGATTGGTCATTGGTTTGTGCTCACCTAACCATCTGCAATAAATGGGCAAATGAGAGTGATTGTCTTGTCGACTAAAGTGCAAATTTAATAATACAGTGAGAGATGTGAAGGATTATCAGCACCCAGAGGATCCGTTCTAGTTCACTGCTGTTGTTGCATTGCCGTGGTCTTTGCATTTCCCCAAATACTGTATTTTGTGTAGAAGTTTTTATTCTAGGTTGTTGTTTCTCATGTTCTCCATCTTTCTGTACAGATTACTTGCCAGTTCTCTGCCTGCTCTTTGTCTTTCACCCATCGAGGTGAAGTCTGTTTCTTTCTATGACCACTTTGATGTATGACTAGATGCATACTTATGAATAGCTTGTAAAAAGCGGACTTTTTGGTAATTGCTTGTGTCTGTTGATTACACAAGGGAAATATGTTGGTACAGAAGTGGAAAGAGGTGTTTACTCATTGACCTCTTTATTGTTTAGTGAAGGTTAGTGGTGGTGAAGTTTTCTGATAAACCAAATATGAAAGCATTAGAAGTTTGTGCATCTGTGGTGTGGATTCTGTTCTCTGTCCACACATATCAGCTGCTGCTTCCTCTCACCTTTTTTTCTTGCACTTTTCCTTCAGTGTCTGCCTCATAAGTGTTGATGACCAGCCTGCCTGTGAGTCCACTGTATTCCCTCTCTTGTGCGGTACCAGCAGAGCTTCACACGTCTGACAGGCATGACACAAATGCGAGGCAGGCACGTGTACATTTTCCCAGGACGTGTATATGAATGTGCGGTGTGGGGCACATGTACATTTTGGGCTCTGGTGCCCAGACATATGGAGAGGGGGCGGGTGGGGAGAACTAAAAGCGGGGATGGACAAGGTTAAAAATGCCTCCTGGAAATTTTATACACACCAGGGAAGAGAGAGAGAGTGTGTGAACAATATGTTCTGTTATAGTGATCTGCTGAAGTGATTAAAGGCAGCAGCCAAAGGCAAGGCGGTAGACCTTTTGAGGTCTGGTCAGCAGGCATGTGTGTATGTCAGTGGCTGTCTTTCTGATAATGTAGCATGAGGGCCCGGCAGCTGGGCCATAAATGTCCCAGCCTAACTATCTCAAGTTGTAGAGGTGAAACAAGCACATGCTGTGATTAGCACACACACAGACACTAAAGCACAACAGAGGCAGAGATAAATTCTGCTGTCATGTCTCCCTGTTGTCACATAGCTCATAAAAAGTCATTTTGAATCAAATACGGTTTGGACAAACCACAATAAAGATCTTTTCCTGGTCCCTAGTCCCCGTCCTCAGTCAATCAGATATCCTTCACTCTCCCCCACCTGCCCATCAGATGACTGATCCCTGACTTCCATTTTTAGTGTGTGTGTGTGTGTGTGTGTGTGTGTGTGTGTGTGTGTGTGTGTGTGTGTTGTCTTTGGCTATGGCACTGCAGCATGAACTCTGGCGGACCTTGTCACAGCAGAAAGGATCTGAATTCCTCTGCACCCCAAATACACACACAACTCTGTGTGAGGGGTTTGAGGTGAAAGCAGCTCCACATCCAGGGGAGGAGAACCTGCTGAATGGTAACAGGGTGGAGAGGAAAGGCAGGTGGGAAACCCCGCGCAGAACAGGCCTTTCAGATGGCGCTTTGAGGAGGATGAAAACCTTCATCACTCACTGTTTTCTTCTGGGTCTTAATCTTAAAAAAGTAACTTTTTGTCTGTGCCCCACTGTAAAATTATCCCTCCATCTGCCTGCCTGCAACCAATCAGGTATGATATACTAACTATATGATGTCAGCAGCAGGTATTTTGAAATGGAAGTGAAGATTCAAGGATTCCATACACAATATTTCTAGAAAAGGAAAACATAATCTTAATAGCTTTTCCCCAAAGTGAATAGAAATAATGCAGGTCATATAAATGACTCAATCATTTAGAATAAAAATGGGTCTTGTGACCTGTTGTAGGGGTCCTAACCCTCGGTTGGCAACCACTGCTGTAAAGTTTAGAAAGGGCTGCTTTGCCTTGGCTTGTGTTGATTATTATAATTTTTTTCTTGTGGAACAATTTTTTTCAAGAGTTTACTGAGTTAAAGACAATGACGCATTGCATTTTTTAAATAATGATTCAATCTGTTTTTCTGTAGAATTGAGCCTGCCGGTTCATTCTTGACCTTGAAAGTTGTTTAACTTCATGATTTTAACCAACGGTTCAATTACCAGCTTTGTGTGGGTCTTTATCAGCTAACCCAAAAATCAGTCCAAACTCACTGAGACAGCAACAACATTCATTTTGGAGCCTACTTGGCACATTTTTCAAACTCCATCCGCCAATAAAAACTGAGATGGTACTGAAAACTCTTGGAACTGAGTTAAGATTATTTGATAAAAAAGAACTCAAACATCTTTAATGATATTCCAGTTTTGATTGAGCTCTTCATTTTCCCTTAATGTTTTTTTCTTCTCTTTTTCCAGTCACTTTGTCACAACTTTCCCTCCTCTCTCAGAAGGCAGTGCAGGTTTGCATAGTTCCCTCCTCATGCATCATGCTGTAGCTCATTCTGAAAGAAATAGTATTTGTTTTGTGACACAGGGAGTTTTTAAAAGATGCAGAAAAAACCCTCGTCCCATGTTTTTTATTCCTGCATCTCTTTAATACAACAGTAAATCTTCCTCTTCCTCTGTGTTCTTTTTCCCATCCCACTTTTTTCTACTGTGTTCCACTTCCTCCATTCCTCTGTTTTTGCTGTCCAGGCTCAAGCTGAGTTATGGTACAATCATCCAGAGTAGCAGAGAGAGTTGAATCTGATCTGTTATCAGTATTTCCTAGTTTGCTGTCCCTTCTCTATTCTGTACTCTCTAAAACCTCAGCTCATAATCATTCGCAGACACAAAAGAAACCTCACTTCTCATCAGGGTATGTTTGTTAGAGGTATTGTGTAAATGACTCTTAATGACAATTTTCTTTAAAGTCTTTCCCTGCTACTCTTCAGCTCCAACTCTCCCTCAGTGTTGCTGACCAGAATCCCAGACACATCACAGCTGATCGTCCCTAATCTGAGCCATAGCTGTCTCCTGTCCTATCCTGCTGCTGTCACCACTGCAATTATGTCCTTCTAATTGGACAGGCTTCTGTCAGTGTGGCTCCATGTTGTAGCCAGGCTTACTGGAGCCAGGTGGTCACGTGTTTGGCTCTAACAACTATTTTTTTATCGATGCTAGACCACAGGCAATAAACAGCCATGTGATGCACACAGCTCAAGGTTGGATATTACCCCAAAGACTTGGCAAAGCATGCATGGGAAGACATTAAATATTACCAGGAATGGGACAATTGACTGGTAGGTTTAGAAGTTTGGCTAAAGTTTGTATGTAAATATGACCTACATGGTTTGAGTTTATTCCAAGATGTTAATGGAACTGTGAAGAAGAAATAATGGCCATGAATCTGAGATTTTTGACTAATGGCCAACACAGATAAACTATAGTTTCACTATAGTGTTCACTGGGTCTCTGATGAGTAGGTTGGGCCTTGAAGCTGAAATGGGAGAGGCTTGAAGAGTCTGGGGTCATGGAGATTATTAGAAAACTGAGAGCCAAGTGAAAGTATAAAATAAATTTATAATAAAAGGGCTTCAGTAACAATTCAGCAACATGTTAGGTGTGGTATAATTGTGGTATGTCAGCATAAGGATAATTAAGGGGTTTAAGTCATTTAACTGAAATCCCTAACGACTTGCAGAAGCTGTTCATCTGCCATGATGTCACTAAAAGCTGCAACAAAGCATTTTTTTAGAATAAATTTTACCACAAACACTGTGGCTAACAGCTCCCTCTCTCTGCAGCAGACCCAGAAGAATCATCACTTAAATGTTTCCACGAAGATTCATTACTCTTGCTTTATCTCTCTCTCTTCTCCCCATGTCACCTACTTTCTGTTACAGGGCTTTGACTGGTGCTGCTGGTGATGTTTATCCCTCTGACCGATGGGGTCTGGCAAGTAAACAGACTGGCCTGGGTCCTGGTCCGGACCGATTTCATGTTTCTGCTCCTTCTCCAAATCCTTATTACCACTGAACCACAACTGGCTAATACAACAACTATACAAACTACTGGAGCATCCCGAGAGGAGTCAGAGAACTACTACTGTCAACATGCCAGTGATTTTGGAGATCACAGTATAAACACTTAAGGTTGGATGCAATACAGAAACATCAGGACATGATTTTGCTCCCAATATCAAAATAATTTTGTACAGTATATTAATCAATCCATTTGCTAACAACATACTACATTTGTACAAGAAAAAACACATACAGTAATACATTAGTAATTCAATTATGTCTCACTGTAAAACTGATGTTCATTTCAGCAAATGGAGCCCATGGTAGATATTATATTGCCTAACAAATGTGTGTGTGTTGTGTGATTATGTTTGTACATTATTTGTGTATGTATGCATGTATGTACAGTATGTACAGTATGTATGTAAATGTGTGTGTGTTGTGTGATTATGTTTGTACATTATGTGTGTATGTATGCATGTATGTACAGTATGTACAGTATATATGTAAATGTGTGCTCAGAACACACACTAAAACTATTTCCTCTGTTTTACCAGGTGGGGTGTCAGAACTTGACATAGAAGGTCCTCCTTTCTGTTCAGATTAAGGGTCTCTTGTTCCTGTAGTACCTTAAGGGAAGACGTCCTGTCCAAAGTAAACATTTGATCTGAGAGTTAATTCAATCACATGCAGCTGGCTCTACAATAAAGACGGCCTCGACCTTATGAGTTTTATACACAGTAGTGGAGAGAGTGAAGATCTCCTTATGGCTAATGATATTCTACTCTCACAGCTTCCAGTCTGCAACCCTTCCTGCACCCCCAACACAAGGGCTGTCCGGATTCAGGGGTAGACAAATAAAGAGCCGGGCTGAGACGGAAACATGCGGTGATCTGGTTGCATTTAATGGTCAAAGAGGGGAAAGGAAGGGGTATTTTTATTCAGAAGATTGGTGGTGGCTGTCACCTCGCAGTCTGAGGGGTGCACGCAGACATCCAACCTGTGCTTTACTGATGCTAGTCTTATAATGGCATACCTAAATAACAAGTATAAAGAGTTAAAATAGGACATTTAAATTGTTTCTCCAAATGAAAAGATAAATTCATAAGCAATAAAATACATTTTTGCTCTTCTTGTGCTACAGTTACACTACATTTTAACATTTGCTATGTTCCTGTAATTGTCACTTGTAGGCGCAGTGGCCACTGTTTAGCAAAAGTTACACAGGCTCACTTCAAAACTCTTTGCCTCTTTAAGGTTGAAATACTATGCACATTTTTAGCTTGATACTTGTATTTGTATTTTGGGTTTATCCTAAAACATGTTTACATGCTTTAATGTTCAAAAAACACATTATTTTTCTAATACAGTCTGTCTGAATACACCTGTCAACACATTCACCTGTATTGTCTGTGTGAAACACTCCGTCTCTTTAAGTCCCCCTCCTGAAAAAGCCCAGTCTGCTCTGATTGTTTAGCATTTCCAGGTCTTCCACATCTGCCCACTTGGCCTCCATCCACCATCATTGCAGCTGGGGAATAACTGTCATGGCACTGTAGTGTCATTTTTAACTTATATATACTGTAGTTGTAACATCACAACTGTAGGGAAGTCCTGACAGCTCGGCTAAAGACAACATTTTTGAATATGTGAATGTTTTGATGACTTTCACCATATATACATAGCAACTCGACCTGCTTTGTAATAAAAAAGATATGGAAATCCAACTTTTTACTATATGGGACCTTTAAAATGGTAGAGACAAAATAAAGTTAAACAGTCCTCATTAAATAAAACAAAACTAGCTATTTGGTTTAATAAATAGTATTAAAAAATTTTACTGTTTTGAGGAGATATGGATTATCTTGTTATGTTCAAAGACAGGCAGGGGAATTATCCATATGTTTATCCTTTCACATCCACTGATAGCAGGCATGATATACAGGCTTTTATCAAAAGATGAGGCATAACATGCGACACAAACAATAAGCTTTGGAGACTTGTGAGTTGACGCCTCTGCTTTTGTAAAATGTCTTTTTTTTTTCTCTTAATTGTGAAAAGCAAATACAATTTCACACAGCTCTCAGCATATGTTAAACTTGAAGGTTTTTGGAGAATGTGAGCAGTAATTAAGAGTGGACAATACTTTTTCTTTTTCACATTGTTTCCGCTTGGTTTTATCTTTGTGTGCAAGTGTTTGTTTCTCCTTTGATTTGAAAGGCAATGTTTCACTCTTCACTTTTCTTTTGGCAGCCTTGTCAGTCCCATAAAAGCAATGGAATGATTGGCAAATCGGTTTCTATCACACCCAACCAAAATGGAGTCCAGCTTTTCACACAATTATTTCACACGCCCCACAGAGACCTCAGTCTCCAGCAAGGACATGGGAGCTTATTGTAAATGTGTTTGTTTGATTTTAATGTTGATAAGAAAAGACATCTCAACGTTTTATGAGTCAAGGGTTTTGTGACTGGGACAAGAGTACTGTGAGGCAAAATATCAAAGTATGCATACCATAAAAAACAATGGGACCTCCTTTCCCTCTGGGATTCACTGCTGATGCCACCATGCTTTAGTGGGATTGGGGGCTGATCTAACAGGATTCCTGAGTTGTAGCCATACCTCAGTTTCAGCAGTAGTTCTGCTGTGCTAAGGGGATACAGTCTGCATAAAGTTAAATATCTGAGGTCCCCAATAATGCACAAATTCTTTCCTTAATAACCAATAGCCTGAGAAAACACCCGTCACATCAGGGTTTCTTAATCCATACCACACAAATGTACTTACATGTGCATGCATGCACTCTCTTTCATCCACCCCCCACACACACACATACACAATGTGTCATGTGACTGGCATGTTATGTGATTGCTGTGGCAGATATCCTTCATATCCTGTCCAGATTTGTTAGTCTTTCAGATTCCTGGATGAGGGGCTAAATCCATACTGCTCTGGGATTTTGTTTCTTTCATTAAACCAAATCATCTACAATGCAGGTAAAGGAACCCTTTTCAAAGTCATGAGGGACATGATAAACCCTACGAGCAAAACACTCAACTGTCAGATCATCAAATGTGTGTCCGAGATAAACAGAACTGGGAGCAGAGGAAAATATTCTTAATTTGCGAGTATGAATTACTCATTAAAAACATTTCCTTTTGAAACTGCCAGGCTTTGTATTTAAAACCTGTGAAGGAAGAGAAACAGTAAATGTGAATTAACTAAAAAGGAAGTTCATTAACACTGCATGCCTCTGGTGAAAAGCTTGAGAGCCCATGTAATAGGCATGAAGGTATTTTGAATGATTAATGGACTTAGTAGATAGGGGGAGGGGCTTTGGGTCATGGGATCTGGGTTGGGGTCAAGGACAAGGTCTAGGGGATCATGGAGTTACCACATTCATACTGCACGAAAGATAGTTGATGGGTTGCTTTGTTTTGATGAATTGTTGTTGATGCAAAAGGACATGTTGTGATGTTACAGTCCATTGTACTGATATATGTGTATATCAGTATGTATATAAACCAAGGCTCTCTATCAGTATTTTACTAGAAGTACCATTAAAAATACAGCCATGATCTGCTGCCTTTCTCTCTTCTTATATTAAGACTATTTTCCAAGAAGAACAGGTGTCAAAAAAGTTCATAAGTGTTCTCCAAAACGCTAAATAGACAAGTAAAATACTGTCCAAAGCTTTAACAATTGGCTAAATCTCTCACATTCTTCATCAAGTCAACATCCTAATCCTTCACGCATTATTATCTTTTAAGTAAATATGGTGAACTTGTTAGCAAACAGTTGCTTATTTACACATCCAGCAGATACAAAGAAACATTAAAATGTATTTGCAGTCATGTTTCTAGTCACCTGGCATATGTAAGAACAATATTGACTCCTCTTTTTGCTCTGTTTTTGGTCTCTACCAACTGCTGGCCCTTTAGCTGCTAAATGCACCACTATATTCACCATATAGTTGTTAATTTTGTCTGTCTGCTGTTTTGAGCAGACAGTGGATGGGTTTTTGTGTGTTTTGGCTAAAATCAGCTGCCTGCTGACACTATAAGAGCAATGAGAGTGAAACAAACAGTTAAGTTGCAACCAGACAGCTGATAGTTCTGTTAAGCTGGGGGGTGCTACAGCCCGCTTGCAACAACTTCTGTTAGATCTTACATTTTCACAAAACAACAGACATCTTTGTCTGTCTGTCTTTGTCACGTCTTCACGTCTTCTTCTTCGCCCATCTCAAAAACTGCAAATTGAAATTGTCACTTTCATAAGTAATTGTGCGTTTCACATGCTACTTTTTGCTGACTCAACTTCACACTTGCCAGCTGCACAATTGTTTATGAAATTAAATCATTATTAATGTAAAATGTTGATACATGCGCACACTGGCTGGGCTTCCCTCATCCTCTGCAGGAAGTGAGTGCGCCTTTGATTAAGTTGGTCGCAGTGTGACAGCATGGACAGATTGTATGGACACAAAATGAACCGGGAGACAATTATGGCAATACATTTGCAATATGCATTCCCTCCAGCATCACACCCAATCCGGGCTTGGTCCTTTTACAGTCTGGAGAAGAATTCCTGACTTTATTAAAATGTGAGATTCGTTTGGATAATACTGTGTCATAAGGATTACACTGCCAGACAAAAGAGTCTGTTTGAAACTCCCATGGCCCATACTGTAATTCTTCTTTAAACCAACATGCCCCAGCTCCCATGCTTAAACTGTACGCTTCATTATTGATTTATTGACACTGCTCTGCCTATCAAGCATAATTACATTCCAAACTGTATTATGGCAACTATACATTTGCACCAGCCAAGTGTGAGACTTGAAGGCCCCACTGAAAGTAATGTATGTGTCCACATACATGCTTTGGATTTTCAAGTTAAGTGCACATGCAGAGGCACTGACAGCAGCTGTTGTGTGTTTGGCATATGATGTAAGCTTCATAATGGCACGTATAACCTTTCATGTGTCAATAAAACAAGAGAAAAGAGCTTCAAGAATGTATTGGTGCACAGTTGCTACTAAGATCTTCCCTCTGATCTTGAAGTGCAACAGTTGACCCTAAGAGCCTCTCACCTGTCCAAACTGACCAACTCAATGACATCTTCAGGTTATTCTGCCCTCCGACACATACACTTACTAAACAACCAACCAACCAACCAACCAACCCAATAACCAGACATTAATACCAGACAGTATTGCAAAATCTTGCATTACGTTCAATACATTTTTTCTGTTTTGTTTCTGTAAATCCATTGCCAAGCTTTTTAAATGTTTGGGAAAGACTTAATTTCCACCTTGCACCTTAGACGTTAATTGAGAGGTACAGATTCAAGCCCTGACACACACACACACACACACACACACACACACATACACACACACACACACACACCACCATGTGATTGGACTTCCAGCTTTCTCAACTCCACATGCTTTTCCTCTGTTCTGACCCTGAGCCAGAGGCTGTACAATGAGATTATTATGTGTGAAATGAGGAGCCCTCTCACTTCTTCTTATGATCCAGGCAGGACAAATCACGGTTAAAGACATATATATAGAGAGAGAGATAGCTTCAAGCAATGATGCACCAAAAGGTGTAGGGTACAATACTGGACCAAATTCTTCCACATCATTACATCTTTGAATCTCATAGCCTGAGGGAAAGAGCCCGTCAGAAATAGAGATGATGGAGGCATAACTATCTCCTCCAGCTTAGGCTCCTTTTATAAATGATCCCAGGTTGGACAAACATTCATCTGGGCGTGAAGTGCGGTGCTAACCTCATAACCTGTAATTCCTTTTGCTGGCAGCCCTTTCCAATGTCTTTCTGACTCTGATGCAACAGCATTCTCTGCATACCTGTGCTCTCAAGCGACGGGGGCACGTGTGCAGGTCACAGGGCCACAGCAGGGAGCGGATGTATGCGTATTAACTCAAATCTCCAATGACAGCCCCATTCTCCCGATATTGTGGATTAATTGTTCCCAGGCTGTAAGAGTATAGGGAATATGGCTCAAGCTGCTGAGTGAGCAGAGGGCGATGGTTTAAGGCAAGGTGGGGGTGAAGGTGGGAATTTGAGCGAGAGGTTTCAACCCTGGTCGAGTGTGACCTCTGACATCCTGATGTGAACCTAAGGACGAGCTCAGTGGAGACCGACCTCCTGTGACGGAGTAATTAGCGTGAACAATAACGCACAATTGGTTACAGTTGGATTAGCTTGAACTCATCTAGATTGGCATGCAAAGCACCAAGTAGCTCAGTGAAGCGCTCAGGTTTGGGAATGATACACACTCTTTGATGTTTTAATGAACGGCATCTCTCTCGTCTCAGTTCACTGGCTGTATGATAGCCATATGCACTCTAGATAATGATAAAGATATGAAGTTTCTGGAAAAGAATAGATGACATACTAAATAAGAAAAGATTTATATTTTTTTATATTATCCATTCCCATATTTCAGTCTTGATTTCCTTGATTTATTCTTTTCTGTCTCATAGCAAAGTCTTCAAAAGTTCTTTCCTGTCTTCTCTTGAGCCCACATTGTGTTTACATGATCTTCTCCATCTGTAAGTCCTAATTGATTTGAGGGAAATACCTCCCTTAGATAATGTGACACAATCAATGATGCCAATTCTTAGCCTTCCATGTATTTAATTGTATTGCTGGAGTTTTTAAAAACGTGTTTTTATGTCAAGGGTCCAACACATAGTTCCAAAAATTCTCATTTGATAAAATTCATCCACGGTACCCACAACTGAAAAAGGTTTTTATCATTTTATTTGAGTACTCCAATGGTTTTATCAGATGTAACATCCGCGTAATGTGTCTGCTGAGCATCAGTTGATACAGTTTCATGAATGAAGTCAATTGACTTGTCGGTAAAAGACTTGGAAGACAGTTTGATTCTGTCAGATATTAAATCCAACCCCAAATGGACGTGTTTTTAACGAGATTCATGTGTAGGTCAACAGCTAAACTAACATTTAAAAGCGATATTATTCCTGTGATGCAGTTATAATCTATTGCAATCTCTGAGCCGAGTTGTTGACCAGTCATGTGAATGCAATCCGAAGTATCATCCGTCAGATGGCCTGCTCTGCTAAATGCATTGTCCCCTTCTGCTCACACATTGTGATTGGCCACTGTTGGAATGATTCAACATGTATTTTATCAGAAAATAAAAAGTTGATTCTCTGCAACATACATTTTAATCCTTGGGCTTGGGGAAGAGAGGTATTAGTGTTAGAGTCTCAAGTGAGTTTTTAAAGTGTTTTTGGTTTTGTAAAGTCATAAATTTCTGACTTTAATCTCACTTGAGTGCAAGTATTGTAACCTTAGTCTACATGTCTGTCATATCCTGCTTAACCACACCTTGTCATCACATGTCCGTTGTCAGTGAAAGACTATCTTGCCATAATGCAGATAAACAGTGCACCAATTGCGACTTTATTTACTCCCTCTTCTGATGCTGGTCCAAAAGTAGGATAGCCAATCTTGTATTTGCCATTTAGGAAGTGCACAGCTGAGCGATAATCATTGTTTAGATGTTGATCTAATTTCAGTTTGGGGTAAAAGTGGACCTGGGTTTTGGTGTCAAGGTTAGGCTCACATACCATGTAGAGAAGCAGCAAATATGAATGTGACCATTTCAACATACCTTTAGTCACCTAATAGTAGAATAGCATTTGGTAGATGTTTTGATTTAGTTTATACTATGAGAAATACTGTATGTCTACTGTGTATTTCAAATGTGTTTTTCCCATTTTCCTCCTCATTATTGCTAACTACCACTGTTGGCTTGGGGACTGGGGAGGGTGCGTCTCCCCCAATAGACACGGTGACGCCAGCCACTTCTTTTCACCTGCTAGCAAGCAGCTTCAGCAGGAGAACATAGCATGCAAAGATGTTGATGCTATCCTCCCCCAGACCCTGATCCCATCCCCACAGGCGCCCTGCTAGTGCAGTGAACAGTTGTGTTCGATTAGACCCCCCAAAAAGCAATACTGCCCTCAACTGAACCCAGGTCTCTGCAGTAGTGGGCACGTGCTTGTTCCCCTTGTTTCTGGTATTTAACAAAGAAAAGCTCACTGCCAAACTGCGAGTGAATGGAACATTGTAAACTAATCTTCCAACTTTTTCAAGATCCCCTCTAAGACTTCTGGATCCTCTTTTAGAAATGCCTTTACAATAAACTGTATCATATGTATTTTCCACTTTCAAACAGTGCTGTATAATTTAGTGTTCTCTGCTTTTCACCAACGTGCCACTTCATGGCAAATCATGATGTGATCATGTTGACTGTACACTCATAATCACTTCCATACTGCCTCCAGTGGCAATTTGGTCTGTTTACTGCCTGAGGTGCTGATTTATTGCAGCTCTCTCAGTGTTTACTGTTGTGGAGCTGACTCCAGCATTATTAACAGAACCAAGTGGACTCCAGACCACTGCAAACCAGCCTCTGGTGAACACTCATTTTGTTGGATGCTGGTCAGCTGCTGAAGACAGCTTCCTTCCCTTCCCTCAGTGGGCAAAAAGAGTGCCTGAACTGCATTTGATTAATTTCAAATGTTTTGTAGTTCCATCTTTGAATCTCCAAGCTTTCTTCACTGTATCGTAGAAAGTACAGAAGTTACAACTGTATGCCTCTTAAAGGACTTCTATCAGATATCCTGAATAGGTTTCATCTTATAACATAAATGCACAGCAAATAAAAATAAGACATTCAAAAGTCGGGGGAAAGCATCCTGGTTTAATGCGCAGATTTAATCTCTTGCAATGGGGGAATGTGGCAAAGCATGCCAACTTGGTCCACACAGGCTGTTTCCTGGGGAAATGACTCTGACCAGCCCTTCTGGCTTTCCATCTGTGTGGATCAGGAGCATATCAGCAGTAACACATGCTGTCCTCATTTTCTCATGGTACCTTAGGTTTACATTTTTGTTCCTTTATAGTATTATACAGGTTAAAAGGGAAGGTTGGGAATAACAAATTAATTTACTCTCATTACTGTAACAAAGTTGTTGTTTTTGTGTACTTAGGAGCATAAGTAGTAGCATTTTTAAAGAATAGGCAATTTTACTTTTATTGAAGTTTTTTTTAAGTACTGCATTTACTGCATTTCAAGTTGTATCCCTTACAGAGCAAAAATAAAAATCCCATGAAAAGTCATGTTAAACAGTGTAAGAATGGAACAAAAGAAGGGAGCCGCATCAACAGCTGCTGCTTTGTCTGCGTAGTGTTGTGTGTGCGGTGTCTCTTTTGCCATAATATGTGTGTTTGTGGCTGCAGCTGCTGACATTTATATTGTTTATACATATCTGTTGTCACTGTGTTGTCCGCTTTGGTGATGTTTTATTCTGCTGTTGATTTCTATAAGAAGTGCCAAGCTATTTAATTTATGTGGCTTCATAATGCTTGTTACATCTGCAATTGTGTCCATATACTTTTTCTTCATTTTCAATCATTTTTTGTTGAACAGTTTGAATTTTCCATTAAGGCTGTACACAGGAAGGTGGTTGTATTTTTTATTGGCAATCAGTGGTATATGGATGTTGAAAAGGGCATCTATATAAATGGAATTTATTGTTAGGTTTGACATAGGGGCTACATGGCGTGATGTTGTTTCTCAACTGTAAGCAATTTTAATGCAACTTTTTACATTCATCTAAATATATATTTTTATTTCAGTAAAACAGTACTTTTACTTGAGTATAATATTCTAGTACTCTTTCCATCCCTTAAAAAGTTAAAAAGTGAATTAACGTGGAATAGAGACCCTTCATTTGTAAGTTTTACAGACATCAAAGTCATACCAATTATAAAGTGAGACAGAGATCTTGCTGATATGCAGGACTCTACTTATCTTGATTACTTTTTTTGAAAAATGCACACATAATTTAATGTAGGAATTACAGGGTCAGGTCTTGTGGTACAATGGCAAGTCAAAGTGGAGAACTTACAGAAGAATTATCCAACCAAGGATTTATAATGCACACCACCAGTACAATTTAATTAGAACAGGGGTGTCACGGGAGGCCTAGGCTCTATTACCTCTGATTGGTGAGGCTGAAATTATTTCCATTCTTCCATCAATTAAGTTCAGTGGTAGAGGACCCATCTGTTTGTGGTTACAGTGCCTGGGTCTGAAATATATTCTACTCTCCACTATTCTTTTATTTTAATGCTGAATGGCCCTAGTTATGATCAGAGAACTTTGTAATCCAATCTCTGGGTTATGAAATACCGTTGAGTACAGTAAGCATGTGTGTGTGTGTATGTGTGTGTATGTGTGTGCGTGTGCGTGCGTGCGTGCGTGTCATAACTGGAAGGAGACTCCCATCCATTTGGCAGTTTGAGAGGAAACTTCAACAGCAATGTATTAGATTTATCAGTGATTATGTTGTTTATCTTACTTGACATTATTCACGTAGTGCATTCATGAGTTTGGTTCTAGTTAGAGGAATGTTATATGTAGATTCAAACAATCTTGTAAATCAAGTTAATTAAAGCAAGATTGTATTAATGAGCCTCTCCCTGGCTGTGGAGAGAGTTCATGGTTTTTTAATGGGAATAAAAGTTGTAGAATTGCTGTTTTACTTTGAACATACTTGGGTGAGGAAATAGACATAAAGCAAGTTGTTCAACAAATCCTTAACTGAAACATTGTCAAACAATGAGATCCCACTAAATATATATATATCTCACCCGGCAACGTCACTTTTAGCATGTTGTGTGTCAGTGAGAGGGGAGGACCTGCTTTTACAGTAGGTTTGCATTCCACTCAGAAAGTGGAAGCTAGTCAGCCCAGCTTGCTAATATTAGCACAGATTCATACATTAAATTTGGTGCTTTTTAACACCTGTTGAGTCATATATTCCAGCAGGCGCATCTGCACGGCGGCCAATCAAGACAATGCTTGTGATTCCACAGTATTGTACCAAACCAGACAAACACAACAGTGTTGTGTTTTTTTACTTTAGAAAGAGGTACGTAATGTTAGGTGCATTTCTTTCTTTTAATGGGTACATATGTAGTGACAGTAAATGACTCACAGCAATGACAAACCCAATGTAAACCCAGATTTAGTTTCTCTCCTAGTTAAAGTTAAAGTGTGTTTTAATAATGTTCTGTTAATGTATGTATAAATGTACAAAGATTGAGAACTTCTAGTTGTTACCTGAATGAATTTCTCCATGCAGCACATCACATTGGAAAATTA
The DNA here is from genome assembly GCA_026937815.1 of Etheostoma perlongum. Taxonomy (NCBI): domain Eukaryota; kingdom Metazoa; phylum Chordata; class Actinopteri; order Perciformes; family Percidae; genus Etheostoma; species Etheostoma perlongum. The sequence goes on from CM049377.1 coordinate 13,368,237, forward strand.
ACATCTGTTATGTGTTGTGTGTTATTATCTGTTAATATGGAACAAATTTATCATATACATTGTTCTTAAAATTAGATTGTCATAATGAAAAACATTTTTTTATAAAAAACTAGTTAGTATTGATAAGCAAGCAAATGTTTTTATATTTGCCGGTTTCTTTGCATGTTTAAAGCTTCAGTGCATAGTTTCTGTCTCCCCCGTGAGGAATTCAAAGTAATGACAACAGAACTTTGTGTGCATTTACATTTTACAATCTTGGACCAGGGCCACCCATCCTTCACGCAGTTGCTAGTAGCCAAGGAGGACATGGAGGATTAAAAAAAGTGAATGTCGCCGAACGACACCAGTTTCTGAACATAGCTATACTTAGAAATACAGAGAGAGGTTTGTGGAGCTGATAGTCTTAATTAGTTTTGTATAATTTGGCAATGGTTTGAATGTAATGAACGTTCATTATTATAAAAAATTTTTAGTATTTTATTTTTAGTAATGACTACATCATTAACTTAACGCAACTTGACCTGTTCATTTTCCCTTTGTATAAAAACTTAGATGGTTTTAGGCAACAAAAGTGCTCAAATCATCAATTTAGGGCTTAACAATTGGAGAAAAAAAGCAGTGGACATTCAGGTGCTTCTTGTACCTTAAGGGACAAAACAAACAATCTTTTAGTACACAGAGTGTTGCTAATCTCATTGATTCAAGTGTCCCAACAATTCATAAACAACATCGGTTCCTGTTGATCTCACAGTTTGAGAGGAAAGAGGGTTGAATGAGTGCATGATGCTGGGCGCCCTGCCTCACTGGATCAAACATGTTTGGAATTCTTGGCTTCTCACCAGGAGAGATGGCTTTCATTTTTATGATCACAATCATATAATTTCTTGTTGTTTGTGTCATCAGCTTGGCCCACAGGAGTGAAGACTTCAAATTTTGAAGTAATTTGTTGTATTGGTCACAGAGCCTTTGGAAGAATTTCAACAACGCAACTTTTATAGTCTCACTATTGTTTGTGTCGTGGTATGTTTTTGATTTCTGTATTTTTTTCCCTTTGCAAAGAGTAAGCAATAAAAGAAGCTCTAAACCTATGCAACACTTTACATGTGGCAGTTGGGTACTCACACGCACATCAATTCAGCAGATCACATTAATATGTTAACATTTTGCACAAACACACCTCTCATCCCATGTTAATTTGTGGTTCCTCAGTATGGCAGTCAAATTGCGTAAAAGAGAGAGATCATAGCAGTGCAGAGCTGTTATGATGTACTTGGCCAGTAGCCTGTGTTAGGAGGAGTTGTATGGTTCTGTCAAAGTGACCAATGAGATTTTCTGTGATTTTCATTTCCAATTTGGCTTTTTTATGTTGCTTCAGAGCTTATGTAACTGCCTGGCCAGTGGCTACTGTTACATCAGCTGCAACAGGGCAACAATGTCCTTGGAGTTGCAAGCACAGCTGAAGTCACTCTGAGCAGCACATGTTGGAACATTACAGCAGCTAAATGGTGCTTGTCTGTTTTCTAGGACAATTTGGACACATTGTTGATAGGTGGGATTTGTTTTAATGGGCTTCCATCGGCATCAGATAGGCCCAAAAGTTCAGAACTCTGGTATTTCTCCCGTATTAGCTTCTCTGCATTAGCTTCCTGTAAAATCCATATGTATATATGTATTGACAGTAAATGACTCATAGCAATGACACTGTAAACCCAGATTTAGTTGTAATGAAAATTTGTATTGGTCACTACATATTCTTTCATGTTTTGTTAAAAAACACATTAATTACTAAATCACATTAGTTGGTTGTAACAACTCTGGTATTTATCCCGTATTAGCTTCTCTGCATTGGCTTCCTGTAAAATCCAGGCATGAATTTAAAATCCTTCTCCTGACCTACAAAGCTCTCTATGGTTGGGAACCATCATACGTATCTTAAAGAGTTCATAGTACCCTATTGCCTCACTAAAGCACTGCGCTCCCAGAATGCTGGGTTACTGGTGACTCCAAATGTAGAATGCCAGAGCCTTCTGCTATCAGGCTCCTCTCCTATTAAACCAGCTCCCAGTCTTGGATTTGGAGGCAGGCACCATCTCCACATTTAATAGTAAGCTTAAAACTCTCCTCTTTGATAAAGCTTATAGTAAGGAAGTGTGGAGTGCCTAGATCGGCAGTTGAGTTTAGTTTGTAATAACACCTTTACGTGTATGAGTTTTGAATTGTGAACTTGCCTGTGTTTGAGGGAACATCTGGTTTAAATACAAATAAGTAGTTAAAATCAAAGAATTGGGTTTGAAACCCCAAGATTTGGTTATTCTTTGGGCAAAAGTCCCAAAGTGCTGTTGTCAACCTTTTTACCTGTTATACAATTTAGCCGACATGCCACCGCATGTTACAATTTGATTGAGGTGGCACCTAAATCATGATTGCAGCTGCTGCCATGGTATATTTATCATTAATCATGTTTCTTTATATCTGTATCAGTGACTCTGTGTCACAGCCGGCAGTGTCACTTTTGCCCACCAAAAGTCATGATCTGTCTAAGGGTTCTGCCTGGAGGAAGTTTTTCCTCACCACTGTCGCACCAAATGCTTGCTTTTGGGGGGAATTGTTGGGTCTTATAGTGTGGTCTAGCCCTACTGTGTGTGTCCTGAGATAACTCTTATTATGATTTGACACTATAAATAAAATTGACTGATTGATTTCATCTTGTTTATGAAGAACTGGATGCAAGGGACTAGTGGGAAGTAAAGTTTCTGGAAATCCTTGGTATGAACCATGAGTGAGGTTAATAAATAATAAGGAACTAATATGGAAAGCCAGGATAGCATCTGGCTTTTGTTTGGCCATCAGGCCTGTAGAGTCACCCTGTATCTCAGACCTTGTGTTTCTTTGTTTATCTGCTCAGTTTACCTCTCTGTTGCCATCATAAACAGCCAGCTGTGTCAATATGTGATCGTTTTTTATGTTGACTATCACTGACAATGTGTCACCCAGACTTGTGTTCGCCAAACTGATTGATTTCAATGTGAAATGCACTGAACCTAGAATAAACCTAACTAAACTACTAGGGTATAGTGGTTTATAACAGTGGTCAGTTTGAGTTGACTCAATTCAATTTTGGTAAAACCAGATTTATGCATACATAAATCTGGTTTTACCAAAAGGTGTAAATTAATTTACTGATATCTTGATTGTTTCTGTGTTCATTCTACTTGCAATGCATTTATCATAAGTCACTCTTTGGCTTTTTTTACATCAATAAACCAAAATATAAATGCAGTCTTAAACAATGGTGTTTCCTCTGTCTTGGTTTGAATACAGAAAAATGTATTTTGGCAAGACATACTGTATATCCAGTACAGTTTTAGAAACAACAAACTCTGAGATCATTAAGTTCAATTCATGTAGTGCCTTTGTCTTTGTTTTCTATTTCAAGAAAGTATGGGGAACGTTGAATTTTTGTATGCAGCTCTACATAGAATCCAAGTGTTTTTAAGACCCGATCTATGAGTCTTTTTTTCAAACAGTCTCTGATGTCACCTTAGACAGAGCCCCATTATGAAATATAGGCAGCCAGAGTAAGGTTCTCCCAAGGAGTTACTCTATGTCAGCATTGCCATCACACCACTTTAAGAACACAGCTGTCAGCCATTTCTGTCATATTAACCAAGAATAACAGCCTTAGTTAATATTATTTGTTTCCCATATATCAGAATCCATGTCACTTTTGCCCTGAAACACATCACAATGATTAAAAACACCCTCACCTTATTACAGAGGCTAACCAGATGTATGTCCAGTATTTTTCATATAATCTGGCCAATGGGCTCTCACCTTCCTTTGTGACACAAGATTTATTGTGTGTTAGCACTCTGTTAGACCTCCATTACGCTACTCTAGTGACTATGACTCTGCAGCCTCTCCACCTTCTCACATGTACACATACATCCCTCTAATCGTATTGAGATCTTGGGAATACCTGCTTGGATAATTCAGAATTTCAAAGAGGCCAGAAGCCATGTGGCGAAATACTGGATTATTATTTCATAATTTCTGTTACCCCAGCCTTAATGGTTCATCTTAAAGAAGTATTTTACCACTGGAAAGATATTGACATAACACTGGGCTGTCTAAGTAGTAGAAAGGTAGAATCACTTTTTAAATTGGTCCTACATGCCTAGAGAAAACTGAGAAAACTGGCTGTGGTATTCACTTTTGCAAAATGTAGAAAACCTACAACAACCAGAATGCACTGGACTTGTTGCCTTCCAAGGCCACTCCCAAAACACTGTCGCTATTGCATTTATTCAATGCTCAGACGTCCTTTTCATCCTGCTGGAATTTTTTTTCCAATTTCTTTTCAGCCACTGTGAAATTTGCTGCAGTGGTGACTCCACTTCTTTTCCCGTCAGTGCACATTGACCATATCGGCACCACCAGTTGCCCCCAGACATGGGACAGCTTTGCTCCGCCATCCTCACCGGCTGGCGGTGCTTGACTCTGAAATGCATCATCCTTGCGGACTTTTGCTGCCTTATGAGCGGGGAGCTCTGGGAGCTAGCAACATGAACATACATTGATACAAAGCTGGTTTTCCCTTTAACCTCAGACCTCAAAACGATATTGTAGAGAGCTGTGCTGAATCTGACCCAGGCACTCACTGTTTCACCATCGCAACTGCAGGAGCTGTGGAGAGAACAACAAAGTGGTGCTCAATTGTCCATTAATATGGTTATTACAATAGATGGCTTCTTTAAAGAAAGACAGGAAAGAGATGAATAGAGATGGAAAAAAGAATTCCGCAAAATGAAGGTAAAACAAAGAAATACAAAGGAGAGAAGATGTAACACTTAAGGTGAAAACTGAAAAGATAACTCTGAGTGAGTAAGTCAGAGTGAGAAGGACATAGTGCAGAATAATGCATAAACCCCAGGGATAGAGGGGGAGCAAGAGAAAGCAGCGGCTAAACTAACAGTCAACAATAAGGTCAAAGGTCAAACTGACGACAGACCCTTGGTGGCCCAAAACATAGATTGGGTGTCTTAAGAGGTCAACTCTGTTTGTGGGAGAAGCCAACTTGTCAATTTGCATTAGTGAAAAATTAGAACAATCAACTTTGCATGTGTATAGTTTTATTGATGAATCCAGCAGTGTCTAGCAGGTGAAAAAAATGGCTGCATGGGTCACGAGTTGTTTGTGAGTCAGTGAGCTGTGTTACAGTGATTCTAACAGCCCCTCTGCAGGACAGATTTCCATCTGTGACTTTGATAGAAGAGCAGTGCTGAATTGGATCATTTCGAAAACACTCATCTGACCTATAAGTCACAGAGGGAAGGGTAACTAGAAAAACACTGAAAGGAAAGAGAACTAATTAGGAATTCTGGAATTCCAAGATTCCCAGGTTTCCCACAGCGGCCCCCGGAGCTGCAGGAATCAGATAGTCTCGAAGAGAAAGGATGGTGCAAAGTCGGCTTCCTGAGAGGAAGTACATTTATGTGTAAAGGAGGGGGAACATGATTTGCAAGTCCAATGGCTGAGCTGTTCTCCTCACATTCTGTGTAAAGAAACATAAACTATAATGATGCTGAACCTATTGTGCATATTTTTACATTTTTCAAAGAGGATAAAACCTTTTTATGATCATTATTGTAGAAACGGTATTGCTAGGAGATGCGCTGTCAACTTCAGCAGTGTGCTATTGACTGGAGCATGTTAATGCCTGTAAAGCCTATAAACGTTATACAAGCCCCCCCCCCGCCACTTTTCTAAAAAGTCTCACTACTACACTTTAGTGCCCGTCCACACTGATATTGCAATGAAATGACAGTACCGACACCTTGTTGCAACCAAAAGTGTACACCTCTTGGAGAACACTTACATAGGCATCCCAATCACGAAAAAACAAAACAAAATAGGCCTACTTCCTTTTGTTAATTACAGTTTTGCCCAAATAACTACACAAATAAAACAGAAACATCAATAATACACTTATTTATTCATTTACAATTATTTCAACTTCAAGCATTTGTGTTACATTCAAACTGAGTATTTCATCTCACATCTCTGTTAAGTCACTCAGTGGCATTATATAAAGCTTTGTTGCAGACAGAGTTCCATATTACCCATCATACAGCATTGTGTCGGGTGGTCTCGTTGTGACACTTACGTACACAAAAGCTTCGTTCAGCAAGACTATGAACATACAAAGGGATTGTACTGCCTCAGCTCTGTCATTGTCACCAGTGATTAATATACACTTCTAGTGTGCTGTTTACACTCAAAGAACAATGAGTCACTGTGGTGGACAGCATCTTGCCTCAATGACTTTTGAGTATTTGGAAAGCAAACTAAAACAAAAACTGCAATTTGAGGATGACATAATAAATTAATGTACTGTGACCAGGGGAGCACTAGAAAACTGGAAGATGGGTTGGAGCACAAAGCAAGCAGTCTGGGAACCACAGGGAGCAACAGAGCAACACGGGGTCACCCAAAAAGACACAACTGTTTCCTCCTTCTTCTGGGAAAAAAGTTCTGGTGGTCTCACTAACTGCATGATACTAATCAAGAAACGGCCACATTAGCAGGCATGAACAAATTGTATTTTACAGAGCTACAATAGGCCCTGTAGTGCCAACATCATCTACTCTGCAGCTTGATTTTAGCCCACAATACCAATAGCTTAGGGCATTTATTGAGCATATGGAAGCAGTATGTGAATAAAAGGCTTTTGGTTGGTTGGCCAGACATGAGAGAGAATACAATGGGAGGGATGAAATCCAAAACACTAATCTAGCTGTAAATTCCTAGCGTGGATTGGTGGTTGTGAAAGGTCATGGAGTTGAGCTTGGACACCTTCGCCTGGAATTGCTGTGTTGTATTTCACACATGAATTTTGTGTTTTTTACAGTTGAGATTTGTGAGAGCATATGACATTTCATACAGGCAAAAAATGTGTATAAAATGTCAGGAAGCTGGGTTCAACTGTATGTGTGTGTGTGTGTGTGTGTGTGTGTGTGTGTGTGTGTGTGTGTGTGTGTGTGTGTGTGTGTGTGTGTGTGTGTGTGTGTGTTGTAGGAGGGGTTGTCTGTGTAAATGTATCTGGGTAGGAGACTGCATACTTGAGAATCATTGCGTTTTGCTCCATCATCTCTGGGTGGGTCCTGATTTCTGGCAGAGATGATGCATATTGTTTTCTTAAAAACACTGAAAGCCAACACCATAATCTCTGACTGCCCACAACTCAAACCCCTGAAGGTGAGTACTGTCATGTGAACTCCAGCTCCTTGTTATCCCCTGCTTTTCCCAGTGGGACATGCTGGCTTGGAATTTCTTTTATGTGCCAGAGCAAGATGATATTATTTGCATGTCCAAAAGCACTAATCAAATTACGGCCACAGTCACTATCATTTGAAATTACTTTAATTTGACAAATCTTACCGGTATCCCAATCCACTTTGACATTTTTGTGTCAGTCTCATGTCTCAGCCACTGCAGGTGTCAGATGCATTTAGGCAGGTGTGTTTGGAGTTTTACGCTGCCAGAGGGAAGATATTTTTAAACGAAATGCTTGTCAGGTGATTTTTTACTCATACACTTCCTATCTGAAAAGGCCAAGCATAAAAGGATTACAGGGTACAGGCATGTCCAAATATCCCCATCAACACCGTAGGCTCCTGGTGTCAGGCCACATTAGCATCAGCGCCCCCCAATAAACACACCTGTCCCCCTGCATTAAGCTCCAGATCTAACCCCAGGCTTCCTGGGACCAGGTCAGGCCACACCTGGTTTAACCTGTCCACAGATTTTAACTCTGTTTGGGTGAAGGAGAAGGGCAAAGCTGCTGAAAAGTGGTATTGGACTCATTCATTGGCTGAGTCCCAATGTTTGATTCCATAATTTAGTATCCTTGAACTTCTGTCTGAAGGAATTAGGAGTGTTCAGTGGCTGCTCTTTAGACATTTAGACTGTAGTTCATAATAAAAAAATAAAATTAACTTTTTGAAGAGCAAGTCTTTAGAAAAGCAATCCACTAAATATCCATGTTTGGTTTAATTATACATTCACTAGATATGTTTTTTTTTTTATTTTACATACAAACAATACATAAAACAGTACAAATACATACCCCACCCAAGGATGCTGCACAACAACGTAAAACAGAGGTAACAAAGGAGAGTCATTTCAATGACTACAGTGTTGACAAGGCCTTTTTTAAGACTCAATAAAAGACAATATTACTGAAGTCAAACCTGCATTATTCCATATCTTGAACATGTACATAAAAATAACTTGTGCTATCCGTAAAACACACAAGTGAACCTACAGTAAATTAGTGTGTAAACACAGTTTTATCATCACCCCTCCTTTGTACCTATCATTTCACTTTGAGACAGTGGATGAGTTCAGAGCTCAGGACAGGTCAAATCCCAAACACACAGAACAGATCTGCTGATCTCTGGGCTACCCTGCAATACAATAACTGATAGGTTCCAGCTGCCCTCTGTCCTTTCTCACAGGTCCAATGCATCCCAGATGTCTCACGCTGACTGGCTGGACAGGCTCACAGCTGGCTAGGAGCTAGGCAAGAGAGACAGAGAGAGAGAGAGAGAGAAAAAAAAAGAGGGAGGGAAGAAAATAAGAGAATTGAGGGTACCTGCCAAAACCCGAATAGCTCTGCTAGTCTGTCACACTGAATACTTTATGGTTTATTTGTTTCAACTCAGAACAAATAAAACACAAAACACAATAGTGCAGATAAGCAGCAGTCATTGTTGTATACAATCCAATGGCAAACATATTTCATTGACAAAGTGTAAAGTGTGCACATTGTGTTTATTATATAACGACTCTTTATTGGAGATGTCAATGTCAATTTTATTTATGTAGCACCTTTCATTACAATTAAAACCAAGGTGTTTTACATTAAACATTAAGCATTTAACAGCCAAAAGATAAATAATTATGCAATAAACACAACAGGGTAATCAACATAAAAAAACAGAACAGAACATACAGAAGTGTGATCGTACAAATATATAGACACACGCACGCACGCGAACACACACACACACACACACACACACACACACGCACACGCACACACACACACACACACACCACAATACAAACATACACACACTAATTAAGTAAATGCCTGAGAAAATAAGGTTTTTGTTTTTAAATGTGGACACAGTTGTGATGGACATGGTCATCAGGCAGTTTGTTCCAGAGAGCAGGACCATAGAAAACTGAAGATCCCCTCACCTGAGTTAACAATCTGTCATGGATATTACCACACTGATGAACATGCTCAGGCATAAAAGCACAAACCAACTGTTGTTTCTTCCCCTGCCCATCACAGATGTTTTCCTCTATCTTTAATTAACTGTGTGTTGCTTGTGTGTTTTGCTCTGCCTATACAGAAAGGGAAGGTAATATTGTTTAAGGGATTGCTATCATTGTCCTTGGGAAAACATTCCATTAGTTGTTGCTGCCACATTGTCTCCAGCAAGCAGAACAGAGACCGACCCAAGAGACAGTAGACCGCCTGATTCCAGAGTCAAATCACACCGACACTCCCTCCTCAACCCAGATCTGCCTCTCCTCTGTGTCGCATAAAAACTCCTGCCTATGCTGCACCACCTGCTTACACATACACACACTCAGTCAGTCTCTGTCCCATGTGCTTTTGTCTGGAACAATATATTAAATTGTGGAACACACCTTTATATTGATATTTGGGGGTGATACCTAAAGCACATTTCATTAAATGTTTTGGACATGCTTTTGTTTAATTTATTACATCAGCCATACATACATCAGACCTTTGTCTATTAGAGAAGCCAGTTGTGTGCACATGTGTGGGTGTGTATGTGTGTGTCAAAACTCATACATATGGCCCTGAAAGCATGTGTGTTTGCCCATATTCTTAAGACCCAGTAAATACCTGCTCACAGATGCTCACTTTCACTTTGTTGTACTTTTATAACTTGTGTCAGACTCCGGTGTTCAGAAAATGTGCCTTTCGGCTCCAGAAGGAAACCATGAAAACAAAATACGATATGTTCACTCTATCCCAAGTTTTTCCTGTTTGCAATCTAAACGTTTAGGTTTGTGATGGAACTGTAAGAAGAGCAGCAGTGACCTAATGGGACTTGTAAACACTTTGATCCAAAGTCTGTGAAGCAAATCTAAAACGAGGAACAGTCTCTCCCAGCTATATTTACACCACCGGTTTTAAGGTTCCTCTGAGGTATTTTGATCACCACCGTTTTACAGCAATGGATACTTCCTAAGCTTCGACTAGAAAGTGGGGTTCACGTAAGTGTGTCTGTCCTCCCTGGGATTTCTCCTGGTCTTTTAACAGAAGACATTTGATGACAGAGGCCCTGTCAAACCAGATGGCCCTTTCATTACTCTTCCCAAATCAGCTTCAGGACCAGAGATGGCAACACATGGGAGCTGCTAACGATATGTTGACATAAATGTAACGAGGAGGAATGCATTTCTGCTGCCTCTTTTTCATATCTAAAACAGATTTGTTTATGGCCACATTCTCAAATATTTTGGAACTTTTTGGTAGCTACATTTATAGGAATCCAAGCAATTACAGCAATTCACTTTTCCTATACTTGTATAGAAAGTGTTTTTTAACAGTCAAATTAATGCAATAATAACAAGTTAACGTACATTTGATTAATGCATGCACATTCTTCGTAGTTTTGGAAATCAGGAGGCAATGTTGTGGATGGCTAGCAGAAACAAACCACAAGACTTAAGGTATTTGCATGTACTGTCGATGTGAATTGAGTTACCACCGGAGTACTTCAAGACTCAAATACAACTTGCTGGCCAAGCATTGTAATGTAATGCACCAGGTCCATTGTTGAGCTGCTTAAAAAAATGGGATGTTTAGTTAACCTTTAGTAAGTAAAAATTGGGACACTAGATTGTGTTAGTATAACAAAATAATGTTCTAGACAGTATTTGTCATTGTTTCCGATTGTTTCAATAATAATAAACAATTGCATAAAGCAAGCATATTTGTCAGCTTCCATGCAGATAAGTACGGTGGCCGACAGGGGCAAACGCATTGCAACTTAAGAAAACATCTATATTAGTTTGACAACACATGCACAGCATTCAGCAAACACGCTGCAAATACACCATAACACAACCAAATACACAAACGTGCTTCAAATACGGGGCCGATGCAAAATGAAAAGCACACTAACCCCGAAAACAATAATACAGAAAAACGCTGTATCTAGTTTACACAACAGAAGGCGAGGTCATGTTAGACAGAGTTTATATTTTGTTACATTTGTTTTTGGAGTTTGTGTGCTTTTCATTTTGCATCGTTTCGGTTGTTGCAGCTTTCACTGACTGTTTTCTAATTTCCGCCGCTGAACAGGATTATCCAATTAAATCTTTGCAACCTTAACCAGGCATGGCAGACCTGTCTAGCTTTGATTTTCTTCACATGCTGAAGAAATGTGCATTGTGCTTTAGTATGAGTCATACTCTGTGTACAAAGAGTGGTGTCTTTTTTGTCTTTTACCCTTTCCAAAACCAAAAACACCAACAAAATGTAAGGAGAACATTGTCTGCTCTAACATAAGCTGCAAATATTAACATGTCTGGCTGCCTAATGCTTGTCACTAACTTAGTTCTGGGGAGCATATTCCCTGGAGTCCTTATGTTTTTTCACCCCACAGTTTTCCTTGGATTAGGGTAGCACCTACAGTAAATCATGGTTGCAGCTGTCACCATGGTCCTGCTCCGTGCCCTGCTACACCCTGCTATGCCCTACTATGTCCTGCTATGCCCTGCTACGGCCTGCTATGTCTTGCTACGCCCTGCTACACCCTGTAATGCCCTGCAGTGCCCTGCTACGCCCTGCTACACCCTGTAATGCCCTGCAGTGCCCTGCTACGCCATGAACCTCTCTAGTCATAGTTCATTATCTTTATTGTGAATATAATTGCCACTGTTCATCACACCCCCAACTAGCACCGTCAGACATGTGTACCAAGTGCCTTGGTCTGTCCGAGGTTTCTCCCTAAAAGGGAGTTTTTCCTCACCACTGTCGCACTAAATTAACTAATGACGATTTACTGGAATTGCTGGGTCTTTGTAAATTATAGAGTGTTGTCTAGACCTGCTTTATTTTTAAAGTGTCTTGACGTAACTCTTTATGATTTGTTACGATAAATAAAATTGAATTGAAATTGAATTAACTTACCTTACTACTTATAGTGAAGTAGGTAGTAAGATAACACTAAGCTACAGATCGAAACAGGGTTATGTTGAACCAAATAATGGTCTGATGATACTGACTGGGTAACGGACTGGTTGACATATTAGTATATATAACTGGTCTGCAATGAGTGTGAGAATCAGCAGTCAACATAATAGGACTGCTAATTGCAGTAGTGAGATAGCGTACCTATGATTGACGGAGAGTTAGTGGGAATGTTTTGTTGTTGTTCCTGCTAGTTTGTGGAGCAGTATTAGTCAAGTTTAAGCAAGAATCTAGGTGTAAGAGCAAACAGTAACAACAACAGTTTTGTGGTTTTGGCATTGGTTATGGCACACAGTATCCTGGGTGCTGTTTGCTAATAAATTGCTAGCGAAACCACTCCAGATAAAGTGTCCTAGCCTTCTTACAGAGGAACGCTACAGTATATACGTCTTATGAGATAGGAGTTTATTGAACTCAATGACAATATTTGTGGCTGTAATTTGTGGTGTGGTTAATTTATGTATTTTATCAGTGGTTTCTGGTGTTTTTCCCCTCTTACATAGAATCCATACCCGTTCTTTAAGTCATTTCTGTGGAGAAATAGATATTGATTCAGCAGAAAAGCTAAAAAACATTTTTACTAAACATCCTGAAAGTACAAGGAAAGAAACACATGATGATCGACACTGATATTTCAAGTCAGAAACACTTCAGTGGCCTTATCAGTCGAGGCTAACAAGAGGGAAACACAAACAGCAGGACAGAAGGGAGGTGGAATGCAGAAGACTGTTTTGTGATGTACAGATTCCTGAGATCACATGTAGCTGTAAGCAGCGACTGCATGTGTGAAAGAGCTCTTTGTCTGCAGCCCAGGTTTTTGGGTTCAGCTAATCAAATGGATTAGAAACGGCTTTGAAAGTCCGCCCATCGGAATTGGCCATCCGCACAAAAACAAACACACTGTAGTGGCTGCAGCCTTCCATTTAGGTGCTTGCTTGTGTTTGTGCACAGGGACGTGCAGAAACATTTTAGGCGGCAGGGGCAATTGTATAATAGTTTCAATAAATACTCAACATGTTTTCTACGCTACTAGTTTCATGTATATGTTCAGATTGAGTGACTGCATCAAGTAGAGGGACATAGTTTCACCGAGAATTTATTTTGCATATGCTAATAACTCATTTTAATTCTTTTGGTGCTATTGGAATAAATAACACACTAAAACAATCTCAACAAAAATCTTCACACTAAACTGAAAAAGGCTGTTGCTGCAATTTTGTTAATTTTACAGGAAAAAAACACTGCATCAATGATTAAAACACTGCGATCATTAGAGTGGGAGCCTAAGATCAAACTAATGAAATTACTGTTTAATGCGGAACACTTTTTTCCATGTTTTGGTCAATTTTGAGATTTTGGTCTATTTTGCTTCCATGTCTTCTTTTACTCTAATTGTGATAAAACTTCCAAAATACATATTTAGATAGTATTTGTTTTAGGCTGCATTGTAGAATTCTTCTTTAATGGGGTAAGACTCTTAATTTATTAACTGGGGAAGTTTTGTGCTCATATGTTTTAGTTATTTTGCTTATCCTGTTCACCTCCACTGCCTTGTCAAATGTATGCAAATTAGCACATACATAGTTAACTCCTAATTTGCATATCTATGTGGCTATGGTGACGTTATTAGACACAGATTTGACTGTTGCTGTTCACCTGGAGTGTCTCCATTAAGTACAGCATTGCAGAGGGAGAGAGAGAGGTGGCTCAACAAATTCTCATCCCCCGATCTGCTATTTTGATTTTTTTATTAAATAAATACATTTGTTTGACAGGGAAGCTGTGTGCAAACAGGAATATATATATAGGGTATATTCATTAATATAAAAAACAATATGTGTATCCAGAAAAAAAGGGCACTTTCTCTCCATCAGAAAAAAGGACAGATGCTCAAGGCCCTTGTGATGTCTATATGTGCACGTGCCTGTTTGTGCATGTGTGTGTGTGTCTGCATACCAGTGCACTGGACTGGATGAGTCTTTGTGTTCTTGTCTGTGTGTGAGAGCTATAAACGGGGGTCCTTTTGTATACATGTTCAATCTCATGAGAGCAAATAAAGCAAACATGTGCTTCACATGCTGATTAGAAGCTGCCTGATTCATTTACAGAGAAGAAGAAGAAGAAGAAGAAGAAGAATGTTTGGACTGATAATGACATTATGCAGTTACCTTTCTGACCAGACAATCCAATGTGTTGTCTATATCGGTTGCTGGCATTTTAATAAGATCCAGATCTCATTATTTTCCATCTCTTCCGATGCTTTCAAGTGCAGCATCTGTTTGTAGTGTGATGTCAAATCTAATCAGTGGGTATTACGCACAGCTAAATGATGTAGATGGAAATGCTTCAGGATGTTTTTGGAAAAGCTTCTGCTTCACCTTGATTATTTGTATTTGAGACAAAACACTTGGGGCTTCTGTACCATTTCCAGAAAAAACAGTTAGTACACACATTCTTACCGAGTATAGACTCAATCTCACAGCTATTGTTTCAGGCAATACTACTGTTAAACGTTTAGGTAAAAGCTGCAAAAAAGCATCACAAAATCTAGGAGGATTACACTATTTTATGAACCAAGAGGTCAGAATATTAAAGGAAAAGAACTGGCTCATCAGTGAGGATGCAGATTGTAACACTGCTCCTGATCCCAAGGCTTGATTACTCAGCTCTCCCAAACTGGGAAACACGAGGACTTTCCACACGATCTACTCCACGTGCTTGCGTGTGTTTTTATTTTCTTTCCACTGTGTTGAGGAGTTTCCACTGAGTGATTGCTTAAGAGAAGAATAGGCCAAATTGCAGGGCTCAACTTATCCTCATGCGTCAGTCACGGAATTGCAGATGTCTTTGTCTCTTTTCTGCTCGTATTAAACTGTTGTGTTTTTACACACTGGACATCCACAAATGTACATGTATACAAGCAAGCAAACACACACACACACACACACGCACAATTCAACGCCCTGAGCTCCCAGGTGGCCAGCTAAGTGCCTGGAAATAATAAAGTTGGGAAGCCTCATGAGACATTGAGTAGAGGAAAAATAAGCTTTTTCATCCAAGTAATGGACTGATACAGAACCACACCATCAAAGCCTAAATGGAGCTGAAAAGAAATAAAGATAATAAGCTAAAATTCACTCCTTTTGTCATCACCACCAATGAGAGCTGCAAAATCCTGTAACATGAAACCTTGCTTGAATATTTGTCGGTGGGGATTCATCTACACAGCAAAGCTAACCAGATAACTGGATCCAAAACTTTTGTCTTTGCTTTGTGTCCTCGTTTAACCACAATGTCCTTTCTGGAAACCATGTAAATCCTCTGGATTATTGCTGTAATTTATTGATTATATGATTATGTCAGGTTTTGTTTCAATAAGAGTAGATAGGAGGAGAGAGGACTTTAAATGTGATAAAAGAAGGAGACAATGAGTGATCATATCATCTTAGGTCCTCTAAATGGAAAATGTGCCTCACTCCCTCCAGATGTCTGTAATGACAAACTAACTCAATTTTAAAAAAGGACAATATCCTCTCTGTCTCCAGGACCAGCTCTGTCCTCTATAAAGGAGCATGAAGCTGATGACTTAAGCTCCTGTTCTTGGCTTAAATGGACAATTCAGCATCAACAGAGATAATACACCAATTCCTCTCATAGACACACATTCAGCAATTCTGGTACACGTGAGAACATTACAATGCACAATTACACATGTTGAGAACAGAGAAGCAAGAAAAAGAGAGATGCAGCACTCATACGCACACATGCAACAACACACACTTGCTGTACACACACAAGCATGAACTCAATGTCAGACAGTTAGTGGTGGGCTTTCAAGGCATTAGGTGCCAGATGGAACATTCTGCTGTAATTGAGGTAATCTGTTGAGGCATCCAAAGATACTAATGCAGCACTGTGGGTAGAATCCAAAGTGAAAGCAATGAAGTATTATAAAGGCTGTCACTCTTGAGCTAATTCAGTTGTATTCTCCATGGAGCTTCTCCATGAGCTTCATATCATTTTCTCATTCATCCCACACTGTATCCATCATCTCCCTTTGTTTTTTCCCCACATGGATCGAGTGCCAAAGTTTTTGGTTACCACTGGCTTGTCTTCAGTCACCCCTATCACAGATCTCCCTAATCCTGTGGCTGTTCTGAACCCTGTCTCCTCTGCTACCAATTCTACCAGGAAATCTGTTCCCCATCTCTCTGGCTGTCCCACTGGCTCCCAGGGCCTTGTTGTGTCCAGCTGGCATGGTTTAGGCAACTGGGACAGCTGGGATCCTTGACCACCCGGATTACAGCAACCCACTTACCATCACCAACAGCCCATCAAGACATGGAGAGTTCCATTTCAAACCTCACAGAAATCTCTCCAAGTTCCCAGCCATCACTTCAATTGTTGTTTCATAGTTGGACACAAAACAGAGCTCTTCTCAAATCCTTGACTTTCTTTAAGTACTCCCTCCTGTAAGTCAGTTGTTTGGATGTATCACTAATTTAACTGTTAAACCTCATACCTGGCCAAAGATGAGAGAAGTGTCCTCCTCGACATCCACAGTGTGAGAATGTTGTGAGACAGCTTTGGCATCCAGACTATGTATCCTCTGTGGATATGGTCTCCTTAGCGTGCAGTGTGATTACAGTGTGGCTGTGGATCTGAGTTGAAAACAGGTAAAGGCTTTCAGCAGTATTCCAAATATAAAAAGCATGCGCCATGGAGAAAAAAATGTCATCTATCGACACTGATGGCCTCTAAAACTTGAATCTGGGAAGTAATACTCCGCAGTTAACCATCTCTGTATGAGTTGCGTTGGTATAAAATCAGTGCTGGAGTTTGGAATTGGAAAATGTGTATTGCCCTTTTCAAACACTGCTAGCTTCATTTATATGTTATCGCTTTTTGGCTTTCAAACATTGATTATGTAAATGACAGGGTTGTTATTGGTAAAGCTGCAATGCTCACACAATATTTGTCATCTAACACATAACAGTAAGAAAAAAATAGTTTAAAGGAAGAGGAGCGTTCTCAGTTCTCTCACAGTCTGCAACGGTGATACATTTTAAAACTTATTTTGCAGCCAAATCAAGGACCATCATGAGCACGCTTGTCACTATTTAATACTCATTAATTTTATTATTATTGAATTCCCATTGGCTCAGGCTCACATTCTGTTTAAATATTTAGCTGGATTTTATACTGACAATAGGCTATCCTAACCCTAAACACTCAAGGTCAATGCCTAACGTCACCATCTGACTTAGGTGCTATACAGGGCGGGTCTTGACAAGAAAAGTAGTGGGATTGATAATTACACAAGATTGCGTGATATGACTGAAAGTTCCAGTACAGCTACAGCTTTGTCAACTTATTTTATTTGTGCACACAAGTCACAATTGAATGAGATAACGAGACATATTTCTCTCTTTGAAGGAACCTTGTGCGTGCTGTAGCCTTACCATTACGTACGTTTTCAATTCCGACTTGAGCTGTGCTCAAAATGGACATGTCCAAATTAGTTGCCATTGGCACTTTACCTGAAAAGTGACTCAGGGGTTTATTCAAGCATGAGGCAGACATAACATTTCCTGAACATTTGTGTAATGGAGAGCATGTCTGAAAGGGTAAAGTTTGGCTTCTCTCCACAGGTCATTGATAGTGTCTAGTAAATCTTCCACATGTAACCATCAAACTACATCTAAAGCACACAGAGAATGTTCCAATCCCATCATCTATTGGTAGACACCTACCAAGAGCCTGGCTCTGGTTCTTCCTAAAACAGAGTTTTTTTTATCACCGAAGCACATGGTCGCACTGTTGCAGTGGGGGAATTAGAATTATTGGAACTTTATAAATCATAGAGTGGTATCTGTAAAGTGTCTTGAGATAACTGTTGTTATGATTTGATACTATAAATAAAATTGAATTGAATTGTACCTTGTTGTTGCTGCTGAATGCATTGAATTATCTTTCCACCAACACACATAGTCATCTTGTTCACCCTATCCATTCATAAGTCAATCATAGAGCCAGGGGGTTTGCATTCTTGCCCTGGTTTGTCCTTGGTCCATCAATGAAGTGACTATGGGCCCCTGTTTGGCATGGTTTAGGGGCCCCTCTTTGCAGACTACCAGACTCCTGTCTTTGTTGTGTGCTGTCATGTGAGTAAGCCTAACAGCCACGGTCTGAATGTTGACCCTATGTGCTAATGGTAAACACCCGCAAAAATGCCAAACAAACAAAAGCAAAGCATGCACAGAGTTCCTATATGATGTCTGTAATGAGCCCCTTCCACTCTATTATTCTCCTTCACTCCATCTCCTTGCGTCCCCTGGAAAGCCTCAGCAGCTAGTGTGCTAATTTAACATTGAAACATGAAGTGAGAGACCAGCACCAGCAGCAACCCAGACCTCATTCAGATGTCTGATGGAAATCCAACTCAGCTTTGTTTACATATTGATTTAGGATCACTTGGCCCCAAACCATTTAATTTTCTCATCCATTTTGGTTTTGTTCCCCATTTCCCCTCCATTTACCGTATTTCTGAGAGCTTTAGAAGTAATTTGGACTTGAACTCACAACTCAATCTTTTGCCCGTTCATACCCTCTCACAGACCTCAAGCGACCACTTACACACAAGTGTACACAAACACAATTTAACATGGTGATAAATGTGTGGTTCCACAATCCCCAGCACAGCTGCTGTAGTGGTTAATAGTCCATGGCTTAGCTCTTTCTTTCACTTTCTCTCACACACACACACACGCACACAGGTTTGTGGGGACCCGTAACTGACATAAAGCATTCCCTAGCCCCTTACCCTAACCTTAACCATCACAACTAAATGGCTAACCTCAACCCTTACCCCCACCCTAACCATAACATAATTCTGACCCTAATCTTAAAACCAAGTCGTGACTCTCAAACAGCCCTTTAAACTTGTGGGGTCCAGCATTTTGGCCCCACAAAGCTGTCGGGACCCCACGAGTACAGTATGCTCTACAAATACACGCACGCACGCACGCACTCACACACACACATGCACACACACGCACACACACACACACAGACACACACACATGCACTAATCACTGCACTAATCCAGTGTCAGTGCAGCCAATCCAAAATCTTGGTTATGAGGTAGTCTGTGGCAACACTCAAGTAGTTTTGGCCACTGTGTTCAGGCATTGACCAGCAACACTGGTTCACTAACCTCTAGATCTGTAAGCAGACTAATACCTTGTGGATTTGCACTGATTGACGAGAGTAACCACAATCTCTCCACATTCCAGTGTTCGCCTGTAATCGAAACTAATCCTGTAAGCCCTAATAGATATTATCACTTTACTCAAAAACCACACAGTATTTAATTAAACCCGGCTGCTCTGTTTCTGCCGCCAGGTAGTGGTGGGTTTTAGAGCAGCACCAGTCAATTTGCTTGTTTTGCTTTTCACGGTGTAGTTAATTTTTAGAAAAGACAAATACAGGTGTGAACTGAGTAATACTGATGTTCTGTCTCTTTGCTTGTTGTTAACCATTCTGAACTTTTAACTGTCCTTCTTCCTCCCAGGGTTTTCCTTCAGATGACTATGCCTGCTGTTTTAGAGCTCTGCTTTTCATTGGCTTTATGAGACCAACTGTAAATTCCTGAGTGTGTTGTGTCTCACAGTGGACTCTATCCAGATTTTCCTTCACCCCACTAAATTCTGCCTCTCTCAACCTAACAGCCTGGCAAGCACTTGGGCCTGGCACACCTCTCACACTTTTCGTTTGGCTTGTGAAAACTTGGACCACTAATTATGTGGTGATAATTATTAAGCACAGCTGATGAAGGGTGTACTGGTTGTGGTGGAGGAAGCAGGCCTCCCTTGTTGTCCATTTCCGCCGCAAGGTGTGCGGCTTAATGAGCTCAGAATGACTCAATGTGTTTCACAGGCACAATATAAAGACAATTAAAATACTTTTGAATATAAATATTATTTAAATAATGTTATATTATAATATTAAATATTTCTGTATTTTGTTACAAAATAAATATATATGTATTAATACTGCCCAAAAACAAAACAGTTTTATTGAGTAAAAAGATAAATAAAAGTGACACAGACACCACTATGAAGTGGTCTTATGAACACCTCAGCATGTAATGTGGAATTAATGATGCCACAAGAGATCATAAGCACTTCAGCAAAAGACACAAAACATGAGAGAAGTATATGTCTCTGGTGATTGTGGTTTTGTTGGATTGGAATAAGCCTGCACACAGAGGTGAGCATGTGAAAATCGGTCTCTGTGGGTATTTGCATGTGTTTGTGTCCTGAGTGCATCAGTATGTGAGCAGTGGAGATGGAATTGAGGAAATGCAGAGGAACGGAGCCAGCCGTGGTGACTGAGAAAATGGAATAATATAATAAGGTAGAGAGTGTGTGTTTGTGATACGCTGGCCGAAGGAGCCTCTTTAGACATCTGTTAATGATTTTGCAGATGTGTGTTGGGGACAGAGAGGGGCGGGTTTCACTGTAACAACAGAAGCTGCATTGTGCTTTGTCTAATTTAGTTGCGTTATGGTCTCTTGTGACCCAGAAGCACCCAGTGTTGGCTCATTCATCACTGAATGGTTACAATCACTCTGAGTGAAGTGCCAGCACACTTAATATCTGCGTGCAAGGCAATGTTTCCGTTATATACATTGCTTTAGAATTTTATGAAATGTCATGAAGTCGCAAATACACAACTCTGTGGAGCTGTCTGCTCCACTGAATGTGAATGAACAGTTGTCCGCTCCTCTACAGTTTGACTATGAGTCTTAACAATGGATATGGATATTTGAACTGCAGACATGAGACATATGTGACTTGAAAAAAGGGTGACCTCCGCTGTGGAATTTGTGCAAAATATCTATTGGGGTTTTAGTATGAGAAAGATACCATACTCAACCCTTAAGAGGAAGAGGCTGTGAATGGATTCCACTATCAATGAACTGAAATCTGCCCCTCTCTTTACTGCATGATCCAGAGTGGAGGCAAATGGAAAATCATGAATAAAAGAGGTATAGAAAAAGAGGTGGCAAAGAGCAGGGTGGAAGGTGAAAGAATGCCATAGACAGAGCTGGTGGTGGGAGGGGATGAGAGGCTTTGGAGAGCGATGGGACTGAGCAGTTGAAGGGTTGACGGGTTTGGGTCTGATAGCTCGACGTGCATCACTGATCCCGGTCCACTCTCAGTCCATACACACTCGTCCCCCTATTCTTCTCTGGCATTCAGAATCACTTTCCCACTGGGAAGGTCAAAGCCCCATTAAGAGAGCATTTTGTTGCCATTTTGTGTTTGTTGTGAGGATAGTGAGTGGAAAGGGCAGCCTGGTAATAGAAAGAATTTGCTTCTGCAGCCTCCCTCTCTACCAATTGAGATTCCAATAGTTCCCACTTGAGCTCTCACTGCTCCCACACACTTAGGCTTTGAAACTTGTCTAGACAGAGGCAGTTTGTTCATCCATATGGAAAGTTAGTTCCTCTGTTTTCAACACACTTTTAGAAACAAGTTACCTTACCAGGCCAAAAAAGTGGGCAACAATCATATTTTTATGCTTAACACATAAACACAAATCATTTTTGGCCAACTATTTCAAGTGAAGTGAGTACATTTGTATCTGTGTGTGAGTGTATATGCATATGTGTTGGCCTGCATGTACAAATGTGCCGATGTTATTCTTTTATGTTTATTGGCACAGGTGCATCCTGCAGTGTGGTCCACAACTTTGAAGACGCCAGTTCAGGAAGTAAGGAGAAATAGGAGGTGTTTTCATAAAAGAAGTGGAGGACCAGTGAAAAGTAGAGGTGAATTTTTACTTACACCAGATGGAATCTACAAGTGGTTTTCATGGTTGCGCCTTATATCACAATTATTCTTACAGTAAGAATTTAAACATTAGCATATAACTGCAGACATTTCTATTAATGCTTTAGTGAGAATGGTTGCTTTACAGCTCTCAGTTCTGCAGGCCTGACTTGTGTCCTATTCTGTCTACAGTTATTAGTGTTTCTAATAGTGTTTCTATTTGGATGGTAGCTTTGCTGTTTGACCCCCGCGCTGCAAAACCTCCTAATTGTGGTTAAAGTGTGACGGGAAACAGATGCAGCAATTAGACTCGTATTGGGTTTAGGTAGAGGAAGAACTGGGGAGTCTTTGGAGCCAGAGTGGGGATCTCTGTCCTGTACGCGTAGCAAGTTAGCAGAGCTGTAATCAAAATCACATAACAGTCTTTGAGATTCAATTTTCTTTCAAGTATGTTAGTATTTATAGTACGCAGACTATGTTCTTCATAAATCTTGAAATGTCGCCTGATACCTCTTATCTCAGGTAGGTCTGTTGCAGCATGGTGACTGGCACCAGGAAGTGATTGGGTGGGACACAGAAAGTACTATTTTAGTTCTTGGTTTGTGCTGAATAGTGCTGTTAGAATAAGAGAACAGAAATATATCCATCTCCAAGGACCAGAGTCAGGAAATGCTGCACAATGATGCCATACATTTTACCTGTTATTGTATTGCACACTCAAAACAAATGTCGGCAGGATTTGTGGTAATGTCAGCTTAAAAAGTCTATGATTTATAGTTTCAGTGTGGTAGCTGTGGTGGGTGCATAGGTTTTATGTCTGACTGTCATTACACCGTATCTTTCTGTTTGTTTGAAAGTGCTGATCAAAGGTTAACATCCCCAGATTATGAGAGTTAGGACTTGGATTGCAAACTATGCTCAGACTGAAATGCTTGTTAAACTGTGGTGGACATAAACATGAATGCTGTAACTAAAGCCACATCTTTCACTGGAAAACAATGATGTAATTTCCCAGACCCAATACTATTTTTCACTTTCTCTCGCCCTCATTGGAGTCTCTGGATCGTGGTCTCTTTGTGGTGAAGTTTAACATAGCAATGGCGGCTGGCACCAGCCAGGGCAGCCTCTGCTGGATTTCTTGGTTTACTTTTATACCTAATTACTCACCACATATGTGACAAATGACGCCAGATGCCACAATGGAGAGAAATCCAGCTCTCGAAGAATTATTGCCTCCAGAGAAACAGTTGGCCTTATTTATAGAAGCCTTTTTTACTAGATCTGGCCCCAGGGAGTGGAGAGTGACTGGCCAAGTGCCAAAGCATTCTGTGGCACGTGTGAACCATTAAGTGTACTGGGATAATTCAGTCAGGTGTGTGGTGCAGCAGGTTGTACTGTGTGAGTGTGAACATAAAGGTGATAAATCTTAACTCAAAATGTGCAATGGTTACACTGAAAATAATGTGGATTATTGCATAAATACATTTAAAGTATTGGTAAAAGCATCAGTAAGTGCTTGCAGAACTTTGGTTCTTTTCAAGCAATTCCCAGCCTTAAAGGGATAGTTTAGATGTTTTGAAGTGGGATTGTATGAGGTAGTCAGTGTATTGCCAACAGTAGATGTGGGTCAGCATGCCCCAGTTTGGAGAAGCAGGCAAGAGTAGACTTTGGTGTTTTAAAGTATCAGTTAAAATTCACCAAAGTCACACAATATCATCAACTTTATTTCATTAACATTAACAAGAGAAAGATAAACATAAACAGAGTGCAATATGTTTAAAACAAACTAATTTTGACATCATCTGTGGTCATCTGGAATTTTCTTACCAGCATGTTAGCTTGGGCATATAATATGCGACGCTGCCTGTATACATCCTCATCATCAGCTAACTGATCCGTAATGCCAGATCAACAGCATACATGAAATGATTAACCAAGGTGTTTCCAATCATACAGCCAGTTTTGCATCTTGTCAATTGGTTGGATAATCTATGTACGTTGAACGTACGTACGTATGTAAGTTGAAGAGTTGAAAGGAGGCAGAGACTGTATTACTCCATTTAACATGCATACTCTGGTTGGCATACCAGTAAGCCAGGATTCTTATAATGCTGTCAGGGGGACCCCTTTGGCTCAGTTTATCAAACCGCTTATGATGATTGACTCAGTCAAAAGCCTTAGAAGCATCAATAAACCCAATTAGCATGGATTAATTCTGCCTTATGTACCCATGTGTGGTCTCCTTTGAGGCATAGATACACAAATCAGTACCAAGCCAAATTGATTGTCAGTGGTTCCAACATAAAGACATAGATGACCAAGCAATATAATTTCCAGTACTTATGCTATCACACTGGCTAGGGCTATTGGCCTATAATTATCTCCAAATAAACTCCCAACAAACTAACATGTTGAGGCAGCCCTAGATCCGCAACTCCTGTGTGCTGGAATTTAAAATTACAGTTTTTTTCAAAGGAGTCTGGTGGCTTTGAAGAAAGCATATGGATATAAGGGCTTCAGTTCACTGTTGGAAAGGGCTGTCTGATTTCTAGGTAAAGCAATCTGTAAATATAAAGGATATTCTAAATATAGTGTACACTTATTGTAAACTAATGAAGATTTTTTTAGGTGGGCCTTTTTTTAGGTATGTTTTGCAGTTGCGCTACATTGCCGTAGCATCTATGTCAGGACTCTTTAAGCTGGGGGTGTGCAGACCTGTAGTTAATACACTAACTATGTACCTCATATAACCCCACTTAAAAAAATCCAAACTATCCCTTTGAGTAGTCATAAAATTGAAATAAAAAGACCTTTTTTTACAGCTGACATTTTACAGCTGATTTTGATCATATTTTTAGCTAATAATATGAGGAAAGATGTATTCCATTTGTACTTATGGTTCTGTAAATACACTATTGGGTGTTGGCGTACGCTCAATGTGCAGATTCTAGGTGCAGACATACGCAGATAAGACGTAAAATTCCAATTATTCAACACAAACACCAAAAATACACACACATTCACAAACATGCATGCATACATAAAAAGAACACACCAGTAACCCTTTGATAGTGTGTGTGTGGCATGTGCGTTCTTATTTATCTGAAACTGAAAAACACATGATCTTTTTTCACATACATAGCAAAAGATTATATCAGTGCTGCTGATTCTACCTCAGAGGCTGGGGACGAGTTTGTGCAGTGTTTGAAGTCTATCCTGTCTCAGCTCCCCATGGTATGCAGACCAGGGGTTATTGGCATCCACAGCTTAAGACTGCAGCCCAGATGAGCCCTACTTTACTCTGTGCTCTCTGTGCCCTGTGCTCTGCTCACAGGAAATTAGGGAGAAAAAAAGCAGGGCATTAACTCAAAGATATGATTTGGTCATAAAAATGAATGCTCTAAGCATCCCATTTTTCTTGTGAATGCTTAGAAAGTCGTTTATGAAACTCTAATATGTCACTGACATTAGGCTGCTGTATTTTCTGTTAAACAATGCTCTGAAATGTTTGTGTTCTGGGAGTGCTGTGTCTGTGTTGAAACAGATTAGAAGCCTATTCCACCAGAGTGATAAAAGCCTCCATCGTGATACTAGATCACAGCCCGATAAATAGTCCCCCTCGGCCTGCAGCTCCTGCCAAACGCTCTTTTTTCTTCTTCTGTCAGTGGTATTGATAAATCATAAACTCACCACACAGGCAGACAAGCAAGACTGCTGCACTCTATGGAGACATATTCACTGTGCGAGTAACAAATTCACTTTTGAAAGTTCCCAAAATGTCTTAAATGGAAGTTTTTTCATGCCCAGAAAACTGGTGGTAAATATAAAATAACAATCTGTTTTTAGTTCCCGACTCCTGCCATTATGAATGTGGTTTTTAGTTTTTTATTTAACTAGAATCAAAGCCTATCCAAAATCTTAATGATGATAGTATGTAACAGCTAAAACTTAAACTAGCATTAAACTGCCTAACCCCTTGTTTCAAGCTCGCTGTTGATGTTGCTGGAGTTGGAATTAAAGCAGCTGATTTCACCATTGTATGCAGGGGATCCCCATCTTCACAACGTTTCATCAGCTTTCTTTTGTGTTTTCCTTTGTTTTCTCAATGAGGCTCTAAGTTGAAAGGGTTGTTGGTTTTAATTATTGTTTCATTATGTCGCTTTTGTGAAGCCCTTTGAGACTGCAACTTGGATTAAGGAATGTACAAATAAACCTAGCGTGACACGGTTTAAATCATAGACACTGGTTTGAGAAGATTGCCAAAAACACCTTTTCAGAATTCCTGTTGCAAATGATGGTCTGAACATCATTGTGGTTGTATTCGTTTCATCAGAAGTGTTTTCCTATTTTCTTTTTTGTTTGCTTGACAGCCTCACAGAGCTGGATTTCCATTGCATGATAGAGTGTGGCACGGCTCAACACAACTCACTTGGAATTGTTATTTTTTGGTGTTGTGTTGGAGATCCGACATCGCTATGCTGATCAGCTGAGAAATCCCGCTTACACTGACAGGATACTACCTTCAGTGGAAAACAAAATATTGGCAAGCAACCGGTAGCAGAAGTGAGTCAAGTTGTGTCGAGTTGAGCAGAACCATGTAGTGGAAACGAGACATAGCCTAAATCTTGTTAACTTTAGGTTCCTATGTCTTCATTATGTGTGTGCATGTTTTAACTTTAACTTTGTGAGGCTCATTGTCTTTTACATATTTGATTTAACCTCACTTCTTCATTAATGACATAACTGAACAAGCGGCGTTCAATTATATCTATTTTAGTATCTTCTTTTTTTTTGCAATTTTGGAACTTGCAAAACTTTTCTCTCACTCTCTGCATTGAGAGATTGTTTACCATTAACCGTTTGAGCTCTTTTGGAGACTGAAAGTAAGTGACTGGGTGATTGGAATTGTGTTTTTTGACTGACACTCCAAAAGGCTTTTCAGTCAAAGGCTTCTAACACAGACGGGCCAGGAGAGACCAGTTGGCACCAGTCATTGATGCTGTGTTTTGTAACTCCTGATGCATGGTCTCATTGTAAAGGGTGGATGTGAACCATCAGTGTGTTTCAGAGGGTGGTGACACTGGCACTAATTGTAATTAACACACTATACAGAATCAGCTTTAAAGAGAACAGCTGGAGAAATAGGCTAGTCAGTCTCTCAATTAAATTCCTCCATTATGATGGAGTGATTAAAGGGATGGAGGAGTCATTATGGCATCGGAAGGATAGAAGAGAGAGAAAGACTACTTTCGGTGTGAGTCATGTGTATTTGAGGGGTGGAGGAGAAGAGTTTAAGGAATGCCACCAAACAAGTTTTTTAGAAAGATGAGTGATTTTCAAAGATTTGCCAATGACTGCTTTAGTATTGTGAGTTTATGACCCTTTAAAGTATTCACCTCATGTGAACTGTTATCAACCCTCCAGTGTGTGTGGGAAAAACACACACTTCAAAGTGCGCAATTGAGGGCCCTCACAAACACATCTATCTTTACACACCAAACAAAGTTGTGAGAGTGATTGGCTCATGTCTGTTGTTTTTACCACAACCACAGGAAAAGGAACAAACACAAGAACGCAAGGCTGCTATTGTGTACTCCAGCCTCCACCAGAGATAAGAAAAGGACAAGAGACAAAAATAAGTGAAGCCTATTTATTAGATTGATTTATTTTCTTTTTTAGTGTGATAACCCAATCTTAGGTAATATGACAGAACAGTACAGAACAGCAGTTCTGAGTTTTTTCTAAGGGGCGTCGGACTGGGAGGGAAACGGGGACTGAGTATCAGGGCCCTTATGTGAGGAGGGCCCAAAAAAGATACAAAAATGAATAGCTGTGGATACGGGGAGGGGCCCATAGAAAATGTCTTTCTGGGTGGCCAGATAGAGCGGCTGTCCATATTTAGAGGTTTAGTCCTCAACGCAGCGGGACCAAGTTTGACTCCGACCTGCGGCCCTTTGCTGCATGTCATTCCCCTTCACTTTCCGCTTTCATATCTTCAGTTGTCCTGTCAAAAATAAAGGCTGAAAATGAAAAGTAATTTTCTTGTTTTATTTATTTACTTTCTACAAGGCCCAGAATGTTGTGCTACACCCCTGAGAGTGAGTAAAAAGTTATGGCCAAGACTTCTTCCACCCCATCACCCACTTAAGCCACAGCAAAGATCTTAAACTCGTTGACCCTGAGTGGGCCAAATACCGTGAAAGCCTGTTTCAAGTCTCTCCAAATAACAATAATCCTTCTTTATCATGTGTGTCTATTTTGCTTTTGGAGAGGTTTCAGAGAGAGTGAAAAAAAGGTAAAGACCATGTCTTGCGCACATGGAGAAAGGTATGCCTGTTCACACAGCCTGCAGTGCTATCATAAGACACATCGGCCTGGTGTGGTAGTTCTCTAGGGAAAAAAAAACACACAACCTGTACAGTACATACCAGTCTGAGCCATGGATACTGGCTGACTAAAAAACAATAATATTTAGCCTTCCAATATACCCAAAAGATTTGCTTTTGTTGTAACAATGAGCACTGTTTAACCTAAGGAGTAAAAACATAAACATAAAGGAAAAGCTATAAAACCTTGCATATTTACAGCTAATGTAATCAATAATTACATTACAAACATTATTTGAAGGCACACATT
Organism: Etheostoma perlongum; assembly: GCA_026937815.1. Taxonomy (NCBI): domain Eukaryota; kingdom Metazoa; phylum Chordata; class Actinopteri; order Perciformes; family Percidae; genus Etheostoma; species Etheostoma perlongum. Next base: position 13,397,019 of record CM049377.1, read on the forward strand.
TCTGTTTTATGATTATCTGAAAGGGGAAACACAAGAACAGTTTTCATCTCACTGGGTAGAGTAAAATTAAGAAAAAAATACAATGAGTTCATTCAAGAAACACTGGCGGATGTGGCGGAGAAGTTTGACTTGGTAAGCGCAGTCCTTTGCTGTTTCCGTTTTTCTTTATCTATGAAAAAAGTTCACACAGGTGGGAATTGACATTGCTAATATGAACTAAATCCTTTAAAATATTTGTTGCTGCATGAATAAAAGTTTAACACTGGGGTCTGTGTTCAATAACGTCCCTGCAAGGTTTCTATCATTCATCTTGATGTATCATTATTGTAATGGTAGTAAAGTAAGAGCCTCACGTAGCTTTATACAGGGAATGCCTTGTGCTGCAATAACATAGAGTGTTTACCTTCTGGCAACTCTGGCTAAACTTAAATTATGTGTGCATGTACATGCATGAGTCCATGTGTGTTTAGTCTCCCTCTGCGTGCACATGCACATGTGCCTGTGTTTGTGCTTGCTGGTGTGTGTGCATGCCCATCACTCAGCCTTCAGCTGGGCAAACCTGGAGGATTGCGTCACAAGCAGAGAAAAGAGCAGTCCAGGCCAGTAAACTAGTCTTTAATTGCTTTGCAACTGGGACCACATTGCTGAGGAAACAAGGGGCTCATTGTGAGTCTGTGTTCATCTCAACACACCTCATATTTTCTACAGACTGCTGACCTCCACCAGCTCTGCAGCATTTACTATAAAACACAAAGCCAGCAGTTAAAGTACTAAGTGTTTGCATGCACAATTACATGCAGACACGTTTAACATGTGTGTATGTGCTTCTATATGTTGATGTATTCCTACAGCAGGTAGAGATGCTGCATGTGACAATGTTTGAGCACTGAGGATTAATGGGAAGTCAGCTTTGCTTGGTAGAGGATGAAGAACAACATTGTGCTTCTGTGTTAAACTCTGAAGTAGCTATGATGATGAAGTACTGAAAATGAGTGAGATTGAAATGTGTGTGTATGTCTCATGATAGATCTGGGCTGGGTGGTGGTGGTGGTCTGGCTATGATGTAAACCAGATGTGGACTGGATGCTGACTATCGTACCCACTGGAGGGTGAATGAAGCCTGAGCGCCAGCATTGATTACAAATCCAATGTAATTTTGTATTTTTTTTGCAACCACATTTGGCAGAGTGTGCTGGCATATATGAGATCATGATTCATGAGACTGATCCATAAATCATATAGACTGCATAAAGCTAGTGCTGTCGCAGGGCTCAGCAGTTTAAAAATACTGATATTATTATGGTCATTAAAAGCTGTATTCAATAAACTATGTAAAACACGGTGATACTGTTTAACCTGTAAACCTCTAGCTCCAACTGTACTACATTTCAATTGATGTAGAGATCAATATGGAGATATTATCATGACATTTATTTAAAACAACTTTTCCAGGAAAGCCACCAGAGAAAAACATCTGAAATACTAAATGTAATTTCATAACAAAACCAACTGTTTAAAATGAGCTGAAATTCTTTGCAGAGCTTTTAAATTAGCAAAATCTAATCAACCTATGTGGTCTAGACAGAGTACATTGGGTTCTCATCGGTGTGTAGAATACTACATGCATGAGTGCCAATCCAATTGCCAATCTCTTTAAATTTGTTATATTTTCAGAGAACACTGATTCAGAGAAAGAATAGACTCATTCAAGGGGTTCAGATGTTTTCGACTTGTAAATAAAAGAACAATGATGAATGAACTGGATAGTTGGATGAGCAAACTCACATGGAACAAATTTTATCATTTTATGAGTACAGAGTCTGCATAGTATATGTAAAGCTTTGACCTCATCACTCTCCACCAAGCCAATCTTCTCTGTGTGGGCCAAGCACCAGTCGCTGTGTAGCCCATCCTCCCACTGGGCATCTCCAACTACTGAGGAAAATACACTTGAATGCATAAATCTAAACTCAGCAATCTTCTGATATGCCAAACCTGGCTGAGACACACCAGCTATGATGCATTTGATCATGCATATTGGCACAGTTTCTTCTAATGAAGTCTTATGTGGCATTAATAATGAGCAGATGACCATCAGTAGCCTTCATGATGAGTGCAGCTGTAATGTAGCAGCAGCATAATCTGTAGAACAGGAACGCTATACATTTAGATCTAACATTTTAGAAGCAAGCTGTCACATAGATGTTTCTCAGTTAAGATATGCAGTGCAAGAACAGTCATGTTCATGTACCTAATTGCTAACATTCCCACTATGCAAAATTAGCCTCTGTTAGAGTCATCCAAACAACACCATAGGTAAATAAATATACCCATGATCAATTCGGACCACAAGTTTAAATATTAGCACTCATATTTCACTACTTCAGCTGCAGGAAAGTATCACAATGCATCATAAGGCATCTGTCAAACAAAATCTAGAAAAAATGACCATAGCTACTTGCAGTGGCATACTAGGAATAAAAAATGGCCCGGGGCTTCTGGCTCAGCAGCAGCTCACTCAATTTGATTTATTTCCTCTAAAATATTCTGGTACTCTAAGATACTGCAAAGGAATTTACAATTAGTGTCATTACAAATAAGTGCCTATAAGGAGCAGAATTATACAGTCAGCAGGCCATTGCTTTGCTCACAAGCAAATCTGTGGGAGAGCAATGAATCCCCTGGAAAACAACATCCTGTATGTTTGTGACTAGCCAGCTGAACTGTATGATATATGGTTGGTTGTTGTCTCATAATGCGAAAAACGGCATTGGATGTAGAAAAACAAATTTTTGTTCTTAACCAGTGTCATTGGGTGCAAAAATTAGTGCAATTGTAAATGAAGAAAACACACAGTGAGCCCTTTATTGCAGTGCATCAATATATTGTACTTGTTTGCTACCTAGTGTTAGAAACTAAAATTAAGAGAATTCACACAAAGAACCACAGATATTAGCAGACAACAACCAGCTTTCTCATCTCTTCTCCAGGACATTTACGGGTCATCTCCAGCTCACACTGGAACTTTGTTTCAGCTGCAGCTGTTGTCACATTCTCACACCCAAGATGCTGCTGCCACCACAGATTCAATGAAGTGCCTATCTGTCCAAAACACATATGACCCTCCCCTTTCTCTCTCTATAACTCATTTATCCCATTTCACATTTATTTGAACAGACCTGGATGGACGGTAAACACTGACATACCTGACATGGAGCGACAACAACATTGAGAAGGCCTTTGGGGACTTATGTTGTTGCAAAGAGAAAAGGAAAAAGTCACTGTTGTGCATTCATGTGTACACTCTTAAAGGCCATTACATTCCCACACCAACATCTTTATGAGTTCATATCCTGCTGGTCCTATTGTGAAAACGTAGCTCTTTCCATTACAGGAAGGCCCCTTTGACCCCTGTGAAAATCCTCCCCCCCCCTTATTTGAGGGTCTGTAATGGCTAAATCCACAATGGTTACTTGGTGTATTGTTAAAAAAAATCACCTTTTCCCAACTGAGCTAAACCCACTTCAAACCATTGAGAAGAACATAAAGAAAAAGAACATTTCACAGATTTCAGAAGTACAGAAATTCCAACAGTGAGCTTGTGTGGAATCAATCCAAGTAAGGAGCTAATTGAGCAAATGTGTTTTCAGGGCTTTTAGGTTAAAACAAACTCAACATCTGCCTCACCCATTCTTGTGATAGTGATATTTTCACTCCTTGGGAATGCTTACCATCCACAAGCCAAAACAGAATACTTCCTCTCTCTTTCGTTGAAAAACCAACAATGGATCTTTAATGCCCTCAGAGTGGACTGTTGTTGATGGAGGCCCGATTTCACTGCTTGTTAACAAGCAGATGTTATAGTGGAAGTGATTGAGGGTCATACCACCAAGGAATTAACACAAGTAGCTTAATTGCACATTCATTTCTTTTAGTTACATCAAATGCGTTAATGTAAAAAGTTTGCTTTTTCACATCTTACAGCCAAATTACCAACTGTCTTGGCCTCACAATAGGAAAATAAATGACGGCTATTTGCATGGAATCCATCCATTTTCTCTACCTCACTATATATGTGCCCCCTGTGTCTAAATCCAATAAAAGTGTATCCTGTAAAAATCCTAAAGAAGGCTCATAGCACATGATGAGGATGGTTCAAAGAGGGGTTAGTGCAATGAAACTAACTGAGTGGTGTGCTGTTTCGCTAAAGTGATTGATTAACTTTTTCTCTCTTCACTGTAGACTGTGCGCAGAGACACAACATGCTGATGGCTCCTAACAGGCACTGGGGGCTGAAGACAAACTGGACATAGGCTGTTTGTCACTTGGAACCTGAGTCCAAAATTATATAAAGATAAGGAAATTGCACATATTATGTGTATTTGTGTTCACTGTATTCTGTATAAAGACCAAAGTATTATATTAGCCAATGCTCAAGAGGCTACATACTTTTCAAATGTTGCATGAATGCTATCTCAGATTTCAGAGTATGGAATCAGTCAAGAGCAGATAAGGTACTTATTGGAACTACTCACAGATGGAGCACAAAAGACATAAAGTCCATTATTGGCAGAATGACCATCTTTTCTGCATGAAACACAAGGAAATGAATGAGGAAACCCAGATATGTGAGCCAACAAAAACAGTTTTGGTTCACTAATTAATAATTTAAACAAAGATGTTTTGCTTACAGCCATTATTATAAAGTTCATTCTTTTAGTGTAAATTGTTGTATATGGTATGTTTTGGTTGGCTTGTATGTTCTTTGATAAGGCCCAAATGATTCTATTTAATGCGTTAAGTGATCATAAACTCATAAAATAACAGGAGATTCACAGATATTTCCCGTTTTTCTTAACATCTGGACAGTGTGCTGGGACAGACATCTGCTTCAACTTGTGCCAGTCTTTTCTGTGAAAAATGGTGTTTCAGTGCAGAGCTGTCTGCCAAAAAAGACAAAGATTTAGGAATAGTTTCCTTTTTACTGTCTCGCTTTTTTTGCGAGGTGACAGTTTCTAGAGCGACAGGATGAATCTTCAGCAGGAGGCCAAACACTTCTGCAGCTTCACACTGTAGAGCTTTGAATCTATGCAGCTTAAACAGACAAAAGGAGCCTCAGCGATTACATACTATAGTGCATATAAAATAAGAATGAAAGGATATAAAGAACTATAACTTACTGCAATTCTTTATTATCAGGCTGCTCAACAAAGTCCATAAAGACTCTTCAGCTGATCCAGAATGCTGCAGCACGTGTTCTGACAGGAACCAGGAAAAGAGATCACATCTCTCCTGTTTTAGCTTCTCTGCATTGACTTCCTGTAAAATCCAAAATAGAATTTAAAATCCTTCTTCTCACCTACAAAGCTCTTTATGGTCAGGCACCATCTTATCTCAAAGAGCTCATAGTACCTTACAACCCTACAAGAGCCCTACACTCCCAGAATGCAGGGTTACTTGTGGTTCCTAGAGTCTCTAAAAGTAGAATGGGAGCCAGAGCGTTCAGCTATCAGGCTCCTCTCCTGTGGAACCAGGTTCCAGTTTGGGTTCAGGAGGCAGACACCATCTCCACATTTCAGAGTAGACTTAAGACTTTCCTCTTTGATAAAGCTTATAGTTAGGGCATAGAATTGAATATTGTTAGGAAGTGAGGAGTTGCAGCGTCCGCCTAACCCGGCCCACCTGCTTCTCGTCATGGTTGTCAGATCTATCTATCATATAATCAATAATATAATAAAGCTAGAGGGAGGCAGGGCATACAGCCCGATCCGGTTGCGGAGAGTTCTAGCCTGACCAGGCTCCTCTCTTTACCCTGTCTCTCCTAGTTATGCTGTAATAGTTTTAGACAGCTGGGGACTTCCTTCGACACACTGAGCTCCTCTCTCCTCTATCTTTCTATCTTTCCATTTATGTGCATCCTTGTCCAAGAAATGCTTGTTACTAACCTAGCTCTGGGGAGTTATTCCCCGGAGTCCTTATGTTCTTTTTTGCCCAGCATGTTTCCTTGGATCAGGGAGGATCCAAAATCATGGTAGCAGCTGTTGCCATGGTCCCGCTACACGTTCTGTGATGCCATGTTACATCCTGCTACGCTCTGCTGTGCCCTGCCACGTCTTGCTGTGCCTTGTGATGCCGCACAGTGCCCTGCTATGCCATGAACTACTACAAACTACTATTTTTTGTGACTGTTATTGCCACTCTTCATTCTAACCCCAACCAGTTGTCAGACACCACCTACCAAGAGCCTGAGTCTGTCCGAGGTTTCTACCTAAAAGGAAGTTTTTCCTCGCCACTGTCACCCTGTTGCTTGCTCTGGAGGAAACTACTAGAACTGTTGGGTCCTTGTAAATTATGGAGTGTGGTCTAGACCTACTCTATCTGTAAAGTGTCTCGAGATAACACTTGTTATGAATTGATACTATAAATAGAATTGAATTGAATTAACTAAAATATTAAACTTGTCAAGTACACATCTCCATGGTTGTTTGAGTACTCTTATGTCGGAAATATATGCATTTGGAAATTCTTCCACTTACGTGATGTGTGTCTTTGCATACCGTTAAACTGTGTGCTTTTCTTTCACACTAACCTGTAAAAAAAGAATAAATAAGGCAAGGTAATTGATGTGTAGCCCACACACAGGTGTGAATGGCAATGCAAACCAATCTTCCAGACGAACAGGCCATTTCAGACACAGTCTTTTCCTCCAACTCTTCAGTTTAGTTTTTAAAACTGACTACACTCACTGAGAAATCATGCTTGGGCTGCCTGTCTAGTCATCGTCCTCTTCCTGATAACACGAGGACTAGAAAAGATAAAATTGTGTGTGATCCATGTCTTGGTTGTATCAGAATTTATAACAGAAATAATTCTAATAATTCCAAAGGAAACTGCTGTGTTCTTTTTTTTCTGATCAAATATTTTTATTATTAAATTAACAAATAATACACTAAGACTTAAGAACATGTCCCAGGACCTAAAAACACAGAGAGGAAAGACGGGGAGGGGGGGAGACCTAATAAAAACACAATAAAAATACAACAGTAGGAATGGAGTTTACCAATAAGACATACAAAAACAGACACACACAAACAAACAAAAGACATTGACAGAGAGACAGACATAAGACATACAGGACTAAATGCAATCCCAGATAGAAGTAAGGAGGCAAAAGCATGAGTCTACAGCATGGATTTCAAGGATTTAGCAATGTTGAGACAAGAGTCCAAAATCTTTTGTGGCGCTCCATTTATGCGAGCCGTAGAGAGTACCATATATCCAAAAAGGAAAGTGTCCATGTACGGACAAGTCATGAGGTGGTTTCCAACGGGTTGCAATAATTTCCTTAGCAGCTGTAAGTCCAGCAAATACAGCACCTTTTTGAAATTTAGAGAGCTGATGGGCTGATAAATCATTCAGAATCAAAACACTGATAGTAACAGGTACAGTATCATTAATCAAGGCAGATATTTTGGAAGCAACATTGTTCCAGACCTGACAATTAACACAAATGTTGTATATTTTAGACCCAAGCGTTCTCAAAGTGCCGTGGATATGGAAGACCTATCAACCAATGTGTGTTCCAGTCTAGTTTAAGGTATAGGTTATGGTTATTTACAAACTTTTAATCTTTTTTTATGGTATGCACTATAGCATAGAATTGTGTTCACCCTGTTGAGCAAACTGCTCACAGAGGCAAAGTAAAGTTCCACAGTGCTTTTCCATAGTGTTCAAGTTTGGGGAACTTTGAAAAAATTGCATCACTTAACAATATTATACTGTCTTTAGAGTTTTAACTCTAGAGGTATGGATTAAACTGTAAAGTCAAAAAGGGACGGAGCAGTCGGATTAGCTGGGTTGCACCATCAAAGCTTTATGTTTCCATTTTGCCATAAACAAAACATGCTACGACCAACATTACAAAAGTCTCTATGTCAAAAAAGCCTCCAGGATCACCTATTTTCGAACTATTGAGAATGCACAATTACATTTTGAATTCAAGAACTACATGGAAGTGCGGTGAGACATAAGCAGGGGGTCGGGGTGTGGATCGCAACTGAAGCTGTGGCTGGGATTTTTAATGACTGACCGCGGTGAGGCAAGGAGGAGGTCCATTGTGTCCAGATTGGCAGCGTCTTAGCTGGTTGTAATCGCTGCCATGCACATGGCATTGCATACTGGGGCTTCAAGTTGATTCAAAGCTGTTCCCGGAGCAGATGGAGAAAGAAAAGAGATGGTAAAGAAAAAAGAAAAATCCTTAATGGATTCAATAGACCTAGATTGTTTGAGACTGAAGAGAAATGAGGCAGAACAGGAGACGCAGAATTTAGTAGCAGAGCCGTTTTTTGCTCTTTGAATCTGGCGGTGTGTGTTTATATGCATGTTGATGTATGTGTGTGAGAAAAAGGAAGAGAGAAAGAGTCACCAAATTGTATTAGTCAGTCCCCCGCTTGTGCAGAGCATTCAGACTTGAGTTGGGGTGGGATATGCTAATAAAGGCTGTCTGTCTGCCTGCCCCTTCAGAGGCAGTAGAGCAGCACGCTGCTTTTTGCACACACCCTCACTCTCGCAGAATGCAGAGGAGTTGAAGGCTCCAGCCTAGTCAGCAGGTCTCACACACTCTTGCATGTGTATGTATACGGAGCTGAAACTTTCCTAGAAACACATTCACAAACTCTTCCCTCATCCTTTCCTCTGTCCTGCTCTTCTCTTTCTCTTTACCCCTCCTCTAGCACACCTTTGTGTTGTTTTCCTTGCCCCTCTTCCTATCCCCTCCCTCTTCAACCTCACTAGATTTCCCTCTGCTCTGTCCAATGTCCTCAGACTGTGGTCAGAGTGCGAACTGAAAGCGTGCAGGGCGAGATGCTGTTAATGCTACAGCTGTTTGGGCTCCATGTCTCCTTCAGGGCCCACTGAAGAAGACAAGACTGCAAGTGACCCAGGGAACTTCAAAACAATACTCTGAGGAAGCTACAACTATCATTTTTACCCTGTTTTCCTGCCAGTTGCATTTTCAAGACTCTGGACTTAATTGTGCTTTTAAAGACATAGAGAGTGAAAAAGAAAAAAAGAAAAACAATGAGGACAAAGTTGTGTAATCTGGTTGCACAGCTTTTTCCTCTTAGGAGAGTTGCTATCTGTGGTGGACAGCAAAGGAACTTTCTATGGAGGCCATGTCAACCCTTTCTATGGAAACAGATACAACCTATACAAGGCTGGACTCAACCCTCACCATTCACCAAACAAGCCCATGACCCGTCACAAGTAAGTGCACTGTTTTGGACAAGTCACAGGCGCTAATGCACATTTTATTTCCCTTCCCACACTACAGGGTATTGAATTTAAAAAGCATTCCAAGTAGCTTGCAAGCCGGACCCACCTCATACTGTATTTCCCCTGAGAAACCCATGTCACCACACGAGTTGCAGAAATATGGTTTTAGTTAGGGCATCGGCTCGGTAACAGATCCCTGAATTGACTCTCTGTTTCTCCTTACTCACCATCAGCCCTTTTCTGTGGTTCACACCTAAACCATCTGTGGCTGGCGATAAGCATTATAGATCAACAATGACATGTTGCTTTATGAAAACAAAGCCGTCATTTTGTTTTTTGTGGTGCAGCGAGGGGGGTGCTGAGTTGATGACATGAGTATTGATCCCTCACAGCCGCTGTGTTTGTGTGTGTGTGTGTGTGTGTGTGTGTGTGTGTGTGTGTGTATGTGTGTGGTAGGGAGGGGGGCTCAATTAGAGGCGAGACTCACAGTACAGCTGGGCACCCGCTGACAGAAGGGAGTGGTACAACTAATCTCCAATCAATACATCAGCAATAACACAGTGGTCTCAACTGAGTTTGCATTGAAATAGCTGTTAAAATTTGTTTTGTTTTCTGACTAAATCTTCCAGTATCAACAAGCAGAGGTGAATGATGTTCTTCTGCTTTGAATCAGTGCTCTGTGATGTATGTAAAAACACAAGGACATTCAATGCACATGAGCAGAGGGAAATAGCAATCCGAAGATATGCACGCTATTTGAAAGCCATGAAGCTGTGAGATGAATCAGACCCTTGTGGATATATTTTTGCCTGGATAGCGAGATGGCTGATGTTTGGTCTGTAAGCCTCTTTCGGTTTGTCCTCCCTTTCCCGTCTCTTTTGCTTGGCTTCCCCTGAGAGCTGTTATGTCTTTGGACAGCTCCCAAGCTACCCGCTGTTTCACTCAAACTGCCACAGAACACTGCTGATCACCCTTTATCCACTTAAACACATCATAGATTATTCATAATATTTTTTAAAATATGAATATGCAAAGTAACTGAAGCTATAAAAATAGAGAAGTAAAACGTACAATAGGCAAGTAGGATAATACTCAATTAAAAGTAGCTTACAGTTGTATTGAAGTATGGCATAGTTACTTTCCATGACTGATAAAATGCAAAGATACTTACGCGTAACAAGCCTAAACATTAATTCTCGTTACTGAGATTGCAACAAGTTTATTACCGAGATTTAATAGTTAGAGCAAAAAGGAATACATTACTGTAATTGTGTTACTTTTCGAACACGATAACCCCAACACTGTATGGCAGTTGCATCATTTACTTTTTGACAAAGCACCAAAGACGTTTATTCATATTCACCTATGCCAATTTATGCCAAACATATTTCCAAGCCTGAATCCCAAGAGTGAGAAATTAACGTTATAGATTGTTCTATTCAAAACTAACAACACAACACAAACCATGTTGTAATTGCGTGTTGTTGGTAGCTGGTAATATTCTCCCACAGGTATCTGACACACCTTGGAAACAGTGGGCCCCGGGTACGTGTCAGTGTCAGACCACCACTACAGATACAGTATTTGAGCTCAGTTGTTGTCAACCTCGACTGGTCAGTGGGACTTAAAAATAACACATGCTGTGGCCAGGTTGGCTCAGTGGTAGAGCAGGTGCAAATGTACTGAGAGCATTATGCTTTGAGGCATAGGTCCAGGGTTCAAATCTGATGTAGGTGTCTGAGTGAGTCCTATATGCATGGGTGTATGTTAGTTCATTTATATTTTTGTAAAAGATTTCACATGTGCTTTTACAACTTATAAACACAAACATACTGACCACAGAGACATGTGAACAAAACATGTCTGTTTTTTAATGAGAAAAATAAAAAATTCTCAGCTGTGACTTTTTTCTCTCTTCATGTTGAATTACTATCTGTGTTTTTGAGCTAGATTTCACACTCATGGCATTTCATGGCATCAACTGACAGGGTGCCAGGCTGTTGCCTAGCAATAGAATTATTTGAAAAGGTCTATAAGTCACAATGGAAAAAGTTAACTTAAAAATGTGTCTGGCACCCCACAAGCATCTCCTACCATGCTGCATTACTACTATACCACAAAATGCACGACAGGTGAAACATAAGCCATGAGCCATATAATACACCAATCATTGATAAATGAATGTTGTATAAATCAATTAGGATCCCAGCAGATGCAACATGCCTTCACTGATCAGATTAAAGACATATCCATGGGCTTTGCAATGATGTATGGGACAGAGATCAAGGAGGGAAAGGTCAATGAGTTGGTTGAGGTTAGAGGTGATGGGTTTTCTGTTGTAAGTTTGTGTTGAGTGTCTAATGGAGGACAAAAATGGAGTCAGTCTCCCGCTAAGGATCAAAGAGGCTGGGCAGTAAACTCCCAAGCACCTTTCACATACTCATTTGACATACTGCTTTCACTGACCTTTCTGCTAAAATGTTTGAGATTTTTATGTAAACACTCAGCGAACGCAGATTTTACCATCTAAAAGACTGATGCACTAAATATTAGAGTTTTAAGTGACAATTCAATATAATTGTTATAATATTTTAACAGAATCATATTACGGAATTTTAAGGAATATTTTGACATTTTGGTAAATAAGCTTATTTGCTTTATTGCCCAGAGTTAAATATGGTGCTAAAGCTAGCAGCCAATTAACATAGCTTACCATAAAAATATAAGATATATAGTGTTAATGAGTGATTATTTTTGCATAAGAAACAATACATAATTATGTGAGATTAAATGTTGCTAGCCAGGTTTTTTTTAACCTTTGCACATAGTCAGGCTAACACTCTGCAAGAAAGCTATTAAGCATTTTTCCTAAAATCGCAAAGTATTCTGTTATTTTATTTCACTTGTGAAGCGTAGTCAAGAGTTTTATTGGTGTAGCGTAATGCAGGCATTGTACCAAAATGTTGTGGTGAAGAGGGAGCTGAGCCAGAAGGCAATGCTTTCATTTTACCAGTCGATCGACGTTCAAATTCTCAACCTGCGACCTAGGGTCATGAGCTGTGGGTAGTGACTGAAAAGCTGAAATGAGTTTTCTCCAGGGTGGCTGGGCTCACCGTCAGAAGGTTAAGGAGCTCAGACATCCGGAAGGAGCTCGAAGTAAAGTCACAGACCCTCAACGTCTTATGTCAAGCCCTTACGCTTGACCCGCAAAATACTAGGACTTGTGGGAAATGGTGTTTGTTTTTTCCCTTTGGGTCTCTATAGCTAATATATAGGGCCTATCGTTATCAGAAAATGTTTTGGTTTAATCAGCAGCCACCTTCTGTACAACACATTACTATTGATTTCATTCAAAATCATGTTCAGTGCAATGAGCCCAATAAATCTAAAAATTACGTTTTAAAACCCTTTCATTTCAAGAACACTGAGAGCTATTCTTACCCAAAGAAGATTATGTGCTTTGGGAAATGCCTGAGGATAAGTTATTGGGGTGTTTTTTTCGCTCGTGTTTGAGACTCTTACTGTACTCCATGTGAAAAATACAACAAAATAACATAAAGAATATATGACACTCTAATAAAACAAACTAAAAATTGTCTATAATGACTAGCAGCTATAATTTCGTTTATCTACATGGTTCTATAATGACTAGCAGCTATAATTTCGTCTATCAACATGGTGTTATTGCTGTAGTGAGGATTGGAGGTTGATAGCCAAAGTTTAAGCACTTGTAAAAGTAATGGTCTGCCTTTAAGCTATAATAAGCAGAGCTGGCATCGGAGCTGACTCTGTCTAAGAATGTCAGAGTTATCCCCTAGGTTCTAGAGCTGGGAGTATCACGTCTTTCCTTTAACCCTGATCAGTAGGCACAAGAGCAACGCCAATTAATCCTGCACCATGGGGCCATCCAGACCTGCCAGTTGGCTAGAAATATCTTACATTAAAAACATGTTTGGAAAAAGATGGGCCCTGGAGGAGAGTCGTTAGCACATACAGTAAACATGGTTGTTAAAGTTCCTATTAAAGATTGCATGGTTTTCTATCTGGCCTGCTCCAGTCATAAATCTGTCAATAGCCTGGGTTCAAATGGTCAGGAACCCTACAGGTGAAAGAGTGGTTAATAATAAGGAAGCTAAGCCCTTTAGTGCCACAAAGCAAAGCAATTGAGGAAAAGCGGCCAGTTAGAGGGCAAGAGATGTCAGGGTCACAATGAGACAACAGAGGGATGTTGTGAAAAAGCAAGAGAAATATTAAAGACAATTAGAAACAGAGGCAAGAGCAGGGCTGGTATGCTTACATATGTAAACAGCTTACCAATTACCTACAGTTTGCAGATTTTGCAGGAAAAAAAGGAGAGGGATGTTATGAGAAAAAGGAGGGTTGAAAGGTGAGTTGTTTTGGGCCCAGCAGAGGGTGGAGGTCTAGAAGCAAAACTATTTGCCAAAAATGCTCCACATGAGAATCTGAGATGGGAATTCTGCATTCCTCCTGGGAGGGTCTGAAGTGTTTTAGGACCTGTAATGCTATACTGGAAATATTTACAGTCGGACCAAACTAGCAGTCAAAAATGACATGCTCCAATGACAGAAAAAAAGACAATATTTAGGCGTTAAAAGAGGGAAGGAGGTGTTTTAGGAGAGAGAAAAGTAAGGTAAGAGAAACCATGGTAAAAGGAGGTTAAGACTGTTATAGAGAAGGTCAGGTAAAAGTGGGAGTTGCACTGGAAAGTATAATGCACTGATGAATTTGAATCAGTGTTGAGTCAGTTGGGGATGGGTGGTTCAGTAAAGGTCTGGATGAACTGGACTTTTTTTATTTGGGTGTCTTCTTGCTGTTGTTGGGATTCAAATTTTAAGTTTATTTTAACACACAAAAGAGAAATGTATTTTTTTGGAAATAATTAGTGTATATGTATGTTTAAAATCATCATATCCAAAATAAAATTTACAGCATGTGTAGAGAATATGGAGTAGCAGTAGAATATGCCAATTAGCATTTTAAGCTGAAGGAAGCCTTTTTGTAGCTCTGAAAAGTTACATTTGACTGAGACCTGGGTCAATTACTATAGGCATTCTGCAAGGCCTAATTTTAAAAGAAAATGCATATCAGACAAGTGGAATGTATTCACTAGATACATTAGATAAGGTTGGTAAGTTCAGTCAAAGACAGCATACAAATCAGCTGCCGTTAGAGACTGCTGGCTCTAAATGTTGGCAGTGTCCACCACCTCAAAAACTGTTGGATGGATTGTCATGACATTCGGTACACACATTCATGTCCCCATCGGGATAAATTGAGGTAATTTTGATGATCCCTGACATTTCATCTGGCGCCATCATAAGGTCAAAGTTTTCATATATCCAATACTTTGGTTTAATTATCAAATATCTGCAAAACTAATAATATTTACCATCAGCCTCAGCTACATTTAGCATTAATTAGCAAATGTAAGCCCACTAACACCATAAAGTGGTGAACGCGGAAAGCATTATAACACTCCAATAGCAAGTTAGCATGCTTACATTTACATTTAGCCAAAGAACAGCCTCACAGAGCCTATCTGCTCTGGCTGTAGACTCTTATTCTTGTTAGGATTTATTACGCATGTTGGCAACTCCCTTCACCTCTAAGCTTCTTCACTATTATTTTTCCAGTTCAGTCAGGTCCTCTGACAGATGCTTTTGTCTGTCCCAAGTTCAATTTAAATCATCATGCCTTTGATGCCCTAAAGCTAAGCAAAAGGTCAACAGGCCTCTGTTGACATCTTTAAATCTTGTTAAAAATTAATTTGTCCTCAAACAGTGAATCAGATCAAGCTTTACAATATAATCATGCAATTGCATATTTTTTTTTAAATTGCAGTTGTCTGATATGTTTTAGCTGTAATTATAATCATCTATTGCAGTTGTTTGGTATGTTGCCCAGTGCTAGTTACTTTTAAATGTGAGTCGTATATAACGTTAATTTGACCTTAGTGACTTTTACAGTTTGGCAATTACTGGGTTATCCTGTGTGGCCAACCGCTCCCATCTGTTACCAACAAGTTCTAAAACAAACAACAGCAATTATTTATACTCTCAAAACCAGTCTGTTTGCGTCACATTGGTTGAGGGATGAGGCTCGGTCACAGAGGGTTAAAATAGCTCAGAAATGGCCTGCACTTCCCTCTCTCTTTTTCCTTCCTCTCCGTATTCCTCTGATGTCAGACAGCACTTGTCTTCTCATTTATGACAACTTGCACATCATGGCTTTTTATTTCTGTCAAAAGTTTGTGTAATCATCATCCTGCAGAGTTGTGTGGTCTCTGTGGATGTGAAATAAACGGACCAAGAGCTTCACTGCATGTGTATAATATGTGTGTCAGTGTCTCTGCAGCTTACACACACAATCACAATCTCTCAAGTTGAAACTCAACATTCGTCCTACAATGATCTGTTTTTACACCGCAGAGAAGGTGACTTGTGGTGGCCTTGGCTGACACTGCGGCGCAGAGGGCCAAGATTAATCTCAGCTCTCTCGACTTTGATTCTCACAAATGCCAGAAGCCCTTCTGTCTGTAAGACACTGAGGATAAAATATCACTCAGAGACCCAAATGACATTGACAGATCTGTGAAAACATGCCAAGAGCAGACTAGGAAAAGAGAGGCGGAACTAGACACCAGCAGAATGTTTTTTTTCCTCCCATGTACATCTGGATTCCTGCACTTTTCAGGCATTGTGAGTGAGTCTGAAGGTCATTGGCTCCCCACCAGATGTGCACCTGACAAACAAATTGCTGAACATGGTCACTTTTTACTCCACTGATAAGCTCTGTGTGTAATGTGAGAAGGGGTCACACACTTACTGTACTGTATTCATAGACATACTCATGCACTGCTCTCCATTAGGTGTCATAAATCCTCCTATGGCGGTAGATGCTTTTCATAACTCTCACATACACAAAAAAACAAAGTCATAAAGCTTTTAAGCTTTTTGTTGCATTTGATCAATTGGTCATCTTCGGGAATGAATTTTTGGCACCAAAGGCTCCGTGTATTCTATGAGCAGTGGATGAGAGAAGAGGGAGTGATCTGTGTTATACCCCCCACAAGGATTGTAAAGAAAAGAGCCTGCAGGTGGGGTGAAGAAATGCAAAATTGTTAGCAGCATTGTGCCAGCAGTCTGAGCAGAGAAGCAGTAAATTAGCTTCTTAGGAGTTTTCATGAGAGGAGAAATATGCCAAAAATTATGATGCAGCCCAATTTATTTGTCAGATTGAGATTAAAGTTTTCATTTTACATACCTACCTTCCTACCAAAAAAACATCTGATACATAAAAAAACATGTTTCCAAACAGATTTCCTTGTTTTTTCTGCTAAAAATCATCAGCAGGACTCAGAAAATTGCCTGTGTGAGTTTAAAGTGATTTAATTCTCATCATACCACATCAGTTCAGGTCATAACAGCCACTTCCTTAACAACGCATGACTTGGCAGCAGGTTGTCAGGCTGGTATGAAAGGAGCTCTGTCATTCCGACTCCTGCCCTTTTCCTTGCACCGCGATTAACATATGTCAACAGAGGGTGAGAGGTAACATACACACACACACACAGATACACACAAGCGTTGTCAATGCAGTCAGCGATTTGTAGAAAGCAGCAGCAGTGCAGCGGTTTCTCACAGATTGGCTGCCTGTTGGCCCTCTGAACCTGTTAACTTGGCATGCCTACCCTCCTCGGCCCCCATGTCCCTCCTTGCTCCTCCAAACACTTCTATTTGTCCTGAAACAGCTGTGGAGCAACTTTAAGTGCTGCATGTGTTGCTAAATGCTCCCCTCTGAATGTAAGAAATGCTCCACATGTGAGTCTAAAGAGCGCAGATCATTGTTTCCTGTGTTGCACGGGGCCAGGGAAACATTTAGTAGTTGCTATAGTTGCACTAGCAATGAACGGGAGAAAGGAGAGAAAAGGATCCAACTCCAGCATGATGCAACAACTGTTCAAAGTACATATAATAAAGTTATTATGTGTTGGATTATGGATATGAATGAGAACTATCTGGGTGATATGTCTTGTTTCTTGTCTAAATGGTTTTTATCGTAAATCAATGGAACAGTAAAAACATCCTTTTCTTATTTTTAACCTTATTATTATCAGATTACATAAAATAGACAAAAGATGTGTTCATGCAATATTATATAAAGGTGGTGTTAAAAGGCTGTTTATAAAAAGAAAGCACAGTGAAGCAGTAATTAAGGCAGAGGGAAACTACTAATGAGCAGATTCCTCAGTAAAGCAGAGAATGTAATAACTCTTACTTGACAGAACAATTCAATTGCACTACACCACTTAGGTTTCCTGAGTAGAATGCGCAAACAATCATTATAAGCGACCCGCAGCTTATTGAAGCTTGCCTTTTTGAACTTGACCCACAAGGGGGCAGTGTAAAAAGCAGTACAATATGCTTTAAAGAGGTTTATCTTGACAGTAACAGAACACCAGGAGAACTTCCTGGCAAGCATGTTAGCCTGTATACATAACATATAACATAACAATATATAGCCAGGATTCTAATTATACTATTCGGTACTCCTCTTTGGCTCAATTTTAAAAACAGCTTGTGGTGGTTAACTCGGTCAAAAGCCTTGGAAGCATCAATAAAACCAATAAAAACTGAGTTTTTTTTGTCTTCTGTAGGTTTCTACCATTTCCTTAATTGCATAGATACACAGATCAGTACCATGCCTGACCTTGAAACCAAAGTGGTTATCCGAACTATACAAATAAACACACAACCTATCTAATAAAATTCTTTCCAGGACTTTTGATAATATACTAGCTAAAGCAATAGGTCTATAAGTATCCACACTCCCCACCTTTCCCGCTTTGTCCTTAATGACAGGCACCAAAGTAATGGACAACAGAGAGTCTGGTGACACCCCATGAGACATTAAGCCAGTAAAACAAATGGCAAGAAGAACTGCAACCCTCGGGCTGGCCCATTTCAGGTGCTCTGTAGTAATATGATCTGATCCGCTAGATTTATTATCAGCCAGCTGTGTAAAAGCTAGATAGATCTCATTGGCTGTAATTCCAACTGTTTCACTATTGACGACATGGTCAACTTCATACAGATCGCTTTAAACACAATTAAATAGATCAAAGTAATGTTGCCTCCACAACTCTGTTATGTTATCAGCCCCAGAGACTCCCTCTATGTTGCATGGTAATGATGCACTGTCCCTGTTCAGAGCTCTCACCTCCTTCCAGAAGCCAGTACCATAACTACCAATGAGCTTTTAAGCCACAGAGTCCGTTCTTATTTCTTGCTCATGTTTGTTGACATAACGTAGTGCATATTTATAACTTGTATTAGTACGCTTTTTGAGTTCCAAGACTGGCCCCTCTCTCGGCCTGCCTGCCTGAAGCCAGGCCTCAAATGCCACCTTAACTTCAGCATGATGAACTGCCACATATTTATTCCACCCAGGCTTGATGCTCTGTCTTTTATAAGGATAAATAAATAATGGCGTGCTGGCCTCATACACAGATCCCAAAATACGTTCTTACATAGTACAAAGGTCGTCACGGTGAGAACTACAATTTACATCAGAACACAAAATAGCATCCTTGGGCAGAGATATATTGCTCAAAAGTACATCAGATCTACTGAAGTATGAGCAGAGATCTTCATTAGTGATCTTAGACCAATCCAATTTAGCCTTACGGGCCCCATTAACCTCCTGAGACATCTCAGAAAGGCGAGCACAGTCAAATGACATAATAAAAGAAATGTGATTAGACAGGATGCCCCATACACAATCTCTATTGAACTTAGGCTAGAATGCCCACTGATGCCAGGCCTCACTTTTGTAAGAGTAGCTATCTGCAGGTAAGAGCATTTGGCTGGATAGTATAAAATTATTATCATCACAGAACTGTAGCAAATGCCTAGCAAGTATCAAACTCCTGTCTGAAATATCAACATTGATATCTCCCACCACATAAACACTAGTGGGATGGTTACCAGAAATAAAAGTGTTAATGAAAGCCAGTCTATTCAAGTATTCATCTTCATTTTGATGCATTTGATGCATATACATTCAGGATAGTAAACACCTTATTGTTAATAAATATATGGACAGCAATACACCTGTCAACTTCCAACCTGATGACACGAATCACAGAGTCCAGCTTTTCGTGCCAAAGGATAGCCACGCCTCCTGCTAACCGTCCTCTTAGTCCCATAGATAGGTCTGTAGTGGACTCACCGGCCCCATGGAAACCCTCACAAAAAGAGTTCAGTTTCCCCAAATCCTGTTTTGATAAAAAAAAAGTCTCTTGTAAACATAAAATGTCACAGTCCTGCAGCAGGTTATCCACCACTATACCCCGGCTTCTGTCTCCAGCACTACTGGCCAAGCGTAGGCCACGGCAGTTATATCAACCAACCCGCATAGGCTACTGTTTAGTTGAGCAGTGCAGTTGTATCCGTTCTGTGGCCTTATCCCTGAAACAGGCCTAGCTGTGCTAGCCCCCATCACCCCCACTTTGCGTGGCTCCCCACAGATCCCTCAGGCCACAATTCTGGTTTATACAATAGTATACTATTTATTATTTATTTGCTTAAAGTGAGATTTTTGAGAAAAGAAATTACAAATTCTTCATTTTTAAATTTAAAAGTTTAAATGAAAAGCACTAAAACAGACCCTACATGTTCAGCAAAATCTATGTAGTCTAACCTTAATATCTTTACGGGGACGAAGCAAAACAAGGGCTGTTTTCATCTTTAATGTAAAGGATAATTGAAATGTTGATATAACAGTGCTGTTACCTGTTGAACTCTAATATCTCTCTACTGTCCCCACAGAAACCACTGTGCCTACGTGGTGCAGAAGAACATCACATGCACCATGCAGGACGGAGTGGCTACCTATGTGAAGGCTGAGTACACCACCAAGTGCATCTGGGGTCAGAAGTGTCCTGTTGTCATGTAGGTTTTTCAAACAAAACCACAAAATGCAATAATTTAAACAGCTAAAGTTCCACCTTATACCTTTGGCTGTTCAGTTTGAGTCCTGAGGAGCTTGGTTGTGAAGTTTGAAATGCATAATTATTACTCCAGGAGAAACTGCAACACGGGTAGCACCATGAAATCTACTCTGCATCAATGCTGCCCTCTAGTGTTCACATCATGTGCTGTCCAAATATATATATATATATATATATATATATATATATATATATATATATATATATATATATATATATATATATATATATATATATATATATATATATATATATATATATATATATATATATATATATATATATATATATATATATATATATGTATATATATATATATATATATGTATATATTTCTTACCTGCCCACCTACCTACCTATATCAATTTATAACCCTACTTTTTTAATAGTATCATTTATGTATTGTGATAAAATGTGGCTACAAGTCAATATTTTAAGTTTAACATGTGTGTAAAGCTTCTACATGTGATTTTGTGATTATTTTTATTATGCCTTTCAAACACCCACACACAGGGGAAATTAAAGGAGTGGATTTTCTTTTCATAAGAGATAGCTGCATGACTCTGTGTGTGTGTGTGTGTGTGTGTGTGTGTGTGTGCATGTGAGAGAGAGAGTTTGATTAATCTTAGACAAAAATAACACTGAAGTTGGGTGCTCACCCAGGTTCCATCCTCTGATGCCACATCATTTATGTTACACTTTGTGTTAATCTCCTAATCTCCCTCTAATCTGTGTTTAATCTCATAAAGAACAACTTCAGCCCTTTATCTCTGCACCTCCCATCCTCTGTCCTGGCTCTGTGATCTTAATTCGTGGAAACAAATGCAGCCTTTCTAATAAAACGTCTGATATGACAGTTTTAACATACTCTGATAATAAACATGCTTTCCATCATGGCTCCTTCAGGTACAGGACATTTTACAAGCCAAAGTACAAGGTGGGTTTTAAGACGGTGACTGAGCTGGAGTGGAGATGTTGTCCCGGCTACTCTGGAGAAAACTGCTACGATGGACCCACATCGCTGCCTGACGTCATGATGCCACCTTTTAATGGTGGGGGTGTGCCCCATCGCCCAGGAATAAAGGGATTCCCCCATGGTCAAAGACCCCACGTGGACCACAGGCCTGGGGGAGGCCAGCTGGAGCCTGGCAAACCCTTCCCCAGCGTGTCTGACCACAGACCAATACCAACAGGACAGGTGCCTGCTGGGAAACCAAACTATGGTGGGAACCAACACTAACCAATTTATTGTAAAACCCTGGGCATATATTTTCTCTTTCTCCCTTTTAAATGCTCTCAATGTTGCATCATTCAGTGGTAAACTTTCTAAAATAAATCCTACTTGTTTTTTTCTGTTTGATCCTTGGAAATACAGGAAACAAATTTGGGATATCAGGAGTGACTGGTGAACGTTTGGACCATATGGAGGCAGACCTACGTCGCCTCACCCAAGGTTTAGACACTCTCAACGGGGTAGTGGCTGGCCTTGAGGAGCGACTGCGCACATCTCTCAGGGAAGACACCAACAAAATCCTTGTGTCCCTGCTACCAAACAATCCTCGTGTGCCCGACTCTACAGTGGGATTTGGGGTTATTCCAGATGGGACTCCTGATGGACTAGAAGGAGGTGAAAGCTTCACTGGATTTGGAGACTTAGCAGGGAGGGTGACAGAAGTGAAGGATGAGCTGCGAGCCAAAACTCACATCTTAGAGGAGATTAAGGTACTGTAACACAATGCCTGCACAAAGATCAGTTGATACAGTATCTGTATAGATTAATCAGTTTTCCTTGTCTTCCCTTTATTAAATACTAGCTTTTCCTCCTTCTCACCTGTGTGTTTCCATAGGGGATGGTCCTGGGTCATGACGGCCAGCTGAAGAGGCTGTTGGAAGGAGCTAGAGGCAGGCCCATCCCTGGCCAAAGCTCCACTATTTATCTGGATGAGATCTTGAACGCCAAGCTGGCCGACGTGCGAGCTGAGATCCTGGATGGTTTTGAGCGCCGTCTGATCGGTCTGGAGAGCCAGTGTGACGAGAAGATTGGGGCGGTGCAGAACCAGTGCCATAAGGAGCACATGGATGGCCAGGAGCAAATGCAGCAGTCTCTTGATGGAAGAGAGACTGGGCTCAGGGAGGAGTTGGGCTCTTTGCAGGCTCAGATCCAAGGCCTAACTCTCACTGAAAGCTGCTGTGGACAGGTATGACATGGATGTAATCAGCATGCCGTAAACAAGCAATTTGTCAAGTGAACAGTCCTTAAATAAATGTACTCATGGTGTTTTCATGTAAGGAAAACTAACAATATGACACTACCAGTATTTGAGAGTTTTATTGATCTTCTCTTCTAAGTCTCTGCTAGAAAGCGTATTTCCCAAAATATCAAACTACTCCTTTAATTACATATTGTACATTTCAATCACTCAATCATTGCTACCGACAGAATAACATATCTATGATGTAATCAGGTATGACTGGTCATTTTATTGGTTTACTAACAAATGATTGACTGTTGCAGGTGAACAGTCTCTCCCAGCGCGTGCTGCTGCTGGAGGAGTCAGTTAAAGGCTTGACAGAATCTCAGAGACAGCTTCAGACTGCCCTCACTGACCAGAGCATACACATAGAGACACTTATTGAGACCCGCCTGGTGGACATAGAGGGCCGCCTTAATGCCACAGAGGGTGGACCTGATGGAGTAGAGCTGCTCCCTGGTGGTCTGGATGGCTTCAAGACTATGCTGGAGGACAAGCTGAAGACCCTGGAAGAAAGAGTGTTTGTGGCCGTTGAGGAGCTGAGTAATGCCACTGCTCCGGCACTCCTGGAGGGTCAGGTGGTCCCGGCACTGGAAACAGAGATCGAGTCTGTAAGGAGGAGAGTGGAGGGAGACCTGGATGGCATTCAGAAACAGTTAATAGATCTGGAGCTCCTCTGCACCTCTTCTTGCTCACCCTCCACAGCGCCAGCAGGGGGTATCAGTGTCACTGAAGTAGAGGAGGTGGCGTGTGAGGGAATTGGGAAGAAGATGACTGACCGTCTTGACACCCATTCTAACCAGCTGAACGACCTAAACAACACCCTGCAGAACCTGCTCTTCCATATCGCCCAGGAGGACACGGAGGGCACTGTCCAAGGAGAGATCACCCTGCTGAAGGTTAACATCAACTCTGTGAACCGCTCTCTAAAGGGCCTAAAGGACTCTATTCGATTCATTGCAAGTGAAGTGGGCCACGCTAACGCCACCTGGGAACAGAGAGAGCACCAGATAGTCAACCAGGTTCAAGGAATCACCAAACTAGTGGGCCACCAAGCTTCTCTCCTGGGGGCCGGGGAGAGGCGGCTGGCCCAGCTCAAGGGAGAGCTTGTGGCCTTGAAGAGACGGCTGGCTGGGGAGCTGCAGGGCTGCCGGAGCACAGCGATAGAAGTACAGAGGGAGGTGAAGGATGTTGATAGCAGGGTGAGCCATGTAGAGGGCCAGTGCAGCAACCTGGGGGAGCTAGCAGAGCAACTGGAGAGGATCAGGGCAGAGCTTGAGAGACACTCAGACTCCTATCTGGCCGAGGTGAATGGCACCCTGGCCGTCCATTCAGAACAGCTAGCTGAGCTGAAAGGGGAGGTCAAAGACTGCAACAAGGAAGCAGCCAACCAAAAAGAAGACCAGTAGCATCTGAGCTACAGAATTTATTCAAAAAAGAAACTTATGTGTGCTATTCATTAGCGTCAAGTGACTTCCTCTGCTTCTCTGCTCTCTCTTTCAAATCCCATCTGCGCAGATGCAAATTAAATGAACCGGCAAACGTCATTTCCCATAAGCTCTCCCACCCCGGTGCCTCCAGATGTCTTGGATATTTAGGTTAGTGAAATGAGAAGAGGAAGATACAGAATACAGAGACACGCCTATGGTTGTACAGCTGGGCAATATTTTCCCTTGAGATTTTATTCTATAGGGCATTTGTTTATTTCCTCTGATCATGAATTTTTGTTTTCACATTTTACCTTTTTGTTTTAACTTATATGAAGTGACTGCATTGCTATGATGTTAAACTGTTTGTATTAGAGAAATGCTTAAACAAAGTGGATGACATGGGACTAATATGCTGCTACGGGTTTCTACTGACAAGCACACTCGGTTTTTTTTAAATACTGTAAGTCAACATGGTGCTATTTACAATTTTGAAAACTTCTGTTTCGCACTTGTAAAAATTATACATATTTTTGCTTTGAAAGTTTGAAAGTGTTTGTTTCCTGCCACATTGCTCCAAGTTGCATAGAAGTTCCAAAACTCACCGTTAGGGGACAGTGACAACACATTACATGGCATAAATAAAACACACTCAAGGGTGGAAGTGTTTTTTAGACACAGTTTTGACAATGTAGACCTTTTTTCAAAATGCATGCAGTTACATTTTGAAAATTTTTCAACAAAACTTTATTTATCATTGTATGGAGGATTGTATGCAGCAGCTTGTTGTTGTTGGATGGTTAGCAATTTCACATTTCTTTGTGTTTTCATTAATGGACAATATTAACTTTATATTCTCCATCCATTGATTGGATATCAATAAATACACACAACAAATAAGGAGAAAAAAGAAGAAGAAAAAAATATTAATTATGAGGCAACAATCAAGTTCTATAAAGTATAAGCATGATTAAAGTGCCTTATGAAAGTAATAAAGCCTTATAAAAGAATACAACATGACATATGAAGAATTGACTAGGGACACTGGTGTAACACCATATTCTGAGACGCAATAGGAATTATATTACATATTAATATATTACAACTGCAAACTTTCTTATTGTAGCTTATCTCGTACTTTAGTTTGATAAAAATAGTACAGTGATTCAATCGTAATAGGATACTGAAACACACAAAAAAACTTTTCACTTATTAATCAGAAGAAGACTCTTTGAACAGATCTTAAAATGATTGGCCCGACTGTTTCGGTCCTTCCCCAACCTCATGTGGAACCAGCACATAGGAGAAAACAGATTTTGAATTATGACTAAGCTTGTAGTCAGGTTGCACTGTCTGCAGGTTTACGAATTCAACATCTCTCACTGATTAACTTGCTGTCAGCATGTAATGGGGACCAGAAATGTATCATTAATATATGCTGCTGACAAGCATATTCGGTGGAGGAATCTTTGGTGTGACTGTACAGAGAAAGCAGTTCTGTTTGAGAGATTCATTTTTGTTCAAAAGCCCTGACTTAACCAATTTGATACATAGCGTAAACTGTGTTCAGTTGGTAACAATGTAATTGAAATAGCATCATAGAGTTGCAAACCAAACCAGCTGACTAAACTGTGGTCAGATTTAGTGGTCAGTCGATAAAGTGAGGTCATTAGGTGAAACTGTGGAGGATATTGTTGTGTTTGTAGAGTAAGGGGTTAGGGTAAGACTCAATGATAACGAATGAAGCTGAGTGAAATGAGTTGTAAAAAATAGTTGATCTTGCACCACTGAAGCAATCTCAGCAGTTCTTCTGTACAGCATCAGCACATTGTTTTTAAAGACAACATCTCTTAGTAACCATAACAGGATGAAGCAATCATAGCATAATGAAAACCAGAGGCTAGACATAAAAATAAGAAGGCTGGAGGGATAGTTCAGAGCAAATGGAGAGGATGGAGGGTTATGTGGATATGCTGTAATAGGAGAACAGAAGTGACTGAGGGATGATAGTGAGATAATCATGAGCATGAGTCAGGAGGAATAAAGTAGAATCGACGTAATGAGATTTAAAAAAAGATGCAGTGAGATGGCGTCAGAGAGGAAAAATGAGCAGAGACGCTGAGATAAGTATGACTGCGACAGCCAGTAAAGGGAGGAGGCGAGCTGAGAGGATGAGCCGAAGAGGGATACATTAAAGCTGATAGACAGGGATGTGACAAGAACAGGGAAGGCAAGAAAGCAAAGGATAGACATTGAGAAAGTGAGCATGGCAGTGTCATGGAGGATGAAGAATGTGAGAATGGGAAGCAGATGTGTTTACATGCTCCAAATCCGTCGGCTGTTTTGCCTTGTTGCCTGACAGAAAAACTGCCAGGCAGGAGTCACAACAGGAGCTGGAGAAAATACATGTCCGCTCAGATAAGCATGCACAGGGCATATACTAAAACATAAACAGTTTATCAACAACTGGGTAAACAGCAGTGCAAGTTTAAACCCCAGTGCCTGACAGCAGCTGCATGCTCTGCTGCAATCACTCGGGAAACAGCAAGCTCTGTCCCATCGGGGATCTGGAGAAGACACAGCAGAGGGGGGAGCATGACGAGATGAAATGGAACTAAATAGGAGGGGTTGCAGATTGCTGTAATGCTCAGTAATGATACCTCAGATCAACCATGATAAATAGTTATGTAATCCCATGAAACAATGTTACAGATTCAAGTGACATCCACACACAAATCACATGAGCATTGTGGCTTTTCTCTTCTATTTTTGCACATGCTTTTTACACATGCATGAGACAGCACATACAGTAGGCCTAGTCTCTCACACTCTCTCACACACACACACACGCACACCACACACAGACACAGCATCCCATATGGCACTGTTGTTCTCTATTATTCAAAAATTGGATTTAACCAGATATGGGCTCATGGGCCTTTTAATGCATAATGTCAGCACATACAGTACATGATATTGGAGGTACACCCAAAGCTAACAAGTTTTGGACAGCTGTAACATGTCTCTCTGTTTTTTTTTTTTATTAGTGCTAAGCTTGTGTCGAGGAGGCACACACACACACACACACACACACACAAATGAGCGCAGAGGAAGTGTGGGTGAAAAGTGCAACACGATTCTGATCCAGTGAAAGTCATAAATGTAGTTATTCAGCTATTTCCTGATGCAGATTCCAGTTTAAGACTCTCTGTAGGGAGAAGTGCACTGACACAGACACACAAGCAGCACAAAAAGCAGAGGTGACACAAATGACATCAGAGCCTTTGAGTGGCACACTCAAGGGATTGCATGCAAATTAAATAATAAGGCATGTGTATGCTGGCGTGTGTTGTATGCACATCTCGAGAGGTCTCTTGAGATCTTAAGAGCTGTCCTCTGTGTGAGTCTGACAGCCAAGTGACACTGGTGTTAGCATACCAAAGCCTTGTGTTTTGCAGACTCCTTTAAGATGTGGCTACCCCAACCGGGCTCTGTGCCTCTGCCAAGCCTCTCACACACAAACACTGCAACTACTGTTACACAGCAGGAGAGAAAACAGGGCCATTTCCAGAGAAGATAAATGGAGGTGCACATTTTCATATGCAGTACATTGCATGAATTACTGCCATTTCAATCTGTTTCCTTATGTTTTGCAGAGGAAAAACAATGTAGGAAGTGGCGCACAAATTCTGTGGAATACATTACATGTAGATATTCCATCAGGGCCACTTTGGATTTCCTTTTCCGAGAGCATAATTAAATTATCAGCTGTCACTTCTGTTGACTAGCGGATATGCAGAGTTAATGTGCTAAATGCCACAGGGCTGGAACTGCTCTGATTCAATGAATCTTAAGTGACCCCTCGTCAAAGCATCCCATTCGGCTGTTTTTCTTTTCTGGGTGACAGGCTGAACAATCCCAACAAGCATCATCTTTGTCTCGGATTCCGGATGTGAACATTCTTACACACACACACACACACACACACAGAGTGATGAGAATGGAAAGTGGGACTATTAAAAGAAGTCTAGAGGAATCTAAACCTAAGATGCTGGGGTTTTGTTGGTGACTATGGATCACAAGAACCACAGCCCAGTGTCAGAGGCACAAACACAGAAAATAATCGATATAATCTATATCAAATATCTATATCCTTGCTTACAGTGCAGTTACTCAGGGCTCATACAGGCATTAATTCTTCAGACTATGAGGAAACTTAGTTAAGGATGGATATTTTTAGGAGGACTTTCAAACAGTTTCTGCCATTATATGAAGTTTTTGCAAAATATCCTCTTGGGCACACTCAATGAACATATCCTAGTCTTAGCTACTGTCATTACCTCTTATAAGTACTGACCACACTGAGGAAATGCTTGGTTAGAGTCAGCGGTTCCAGGAAAGCACACTGAAAGCAGATTAACCTCATTATGCACACAGAACAAAAACACAAGCAGGGACAAGGTACTGTATTTTTACAAGTTTCATTTTATTGGTGTACTTTGACAATAACAATGATGGTATAAAAGAAAATCTCCATCATACAAATTTTAATAATCAAAAGATAATATGCCGATACACAAACAGATCCACATAAGGCTGACATCAAGTTTTGACAAGTGGCTTCAAATGGCTTCAATTCAAGGAGAATTGCTCTCCTGACAATCAGAGAAGATATTTTTAATTGAGCAATGTGGATCTTTTTTTTTTTTAATAGTAAGCTTTCATACAAAAAATAATTTGTGTCAATTTTAGAGTGGATTGTGTCGCTGGTTTGGGTGCCTGTGATTCATTGCATTGTAAGCATACGGTGTTTTTGGCTGACACATCGCTATTCTGCAGTGCTTTCCTCTGACCTACACCTTACCCAACCTGCTGTCACTATCAAAGAGACATCACATTCACAAACAATGACACTGAACTTCATGTGACGGCATCTGCCATGATATGTCTCTTCTACTGCTCCAGCATTTTAAGTCCAACACCTCAGAGATTGTGAGAGGAATCTAAAATGTAAGGTATGAGGATATTTTTTATAATTATATTTAAAAAAAAGGCTGTGCTGGGAAGCAGTGATGTAAAAACATTGATGTCGCTGTGTAAGCTTCACTAGCACTTGAATGGCACCAGATGAACCCCCAAATCACTCCAAAGCCTTGTTCTTTATGCTAGCATCTGTAGCAATTTAAGACCTTTAAGAACTTCTAAAACACTACACACAATATTTACAATGATTATTTTCTTGATATGAGCTTTTTTTCAATTTAAATATTTTTGCTTATAAAAAAAACAAGTGAAAAAACACTGCAATAAATTAAAAAGCTTTAAGGCTGCCAGTTTTGTCAGATGCCCAAAGCACGGGTCTCGTCATTTAAACTGGTACAGTATGGATCAGAGCAGGTGAGATTATGGTACAATTAAGCCTCTTTAGTGAGTAGTAGGCTTGGTCTTAGTCTTATAAACTTAAAACAGTCCATTTCCTGTTTTACATAAAAAAGCAAGAGAGAGCTGACTGATTTGCCCCAGTTCCTTAGTGATAGTGAAAAACCCATCTTGTTGATTATGGTGTTGGCTGATGAAGCTGTTCGTCAGCCTAATACTGACTCTTAGAATATCTATGTCATCCAGAGGACATCTGTATATTAAATCTGGATCTTCACCTGAACACTTAAACTAAAACCATTTGGCTTTTGCTATATGTACATCTAGCTTTTCGTTTAAAGCAATGAAAACAAGAAAAGAGAATAATATACAGTGTATCATGTAAGTGTCAAGTACTAGAAAAAAGAACTTGTGAGTTGTTCACAACCAGGTAACTAGAAATAATTTTCATATCAGTGCTGAAAAACAAATTAAACTCAAAATATAGATGGAGGACAGTTAGACCTCTGAAAGGTTTAGCCATTTCTTCAAACGCACATGGAAAAGAAAACACAAATGCTGCTACTGTTCATCACTTCCAGTGGGCACCTTCTGTGTATTTGGCTAGGACGCTAGGAACACACGTTTCTGTTTGTGGCAATGAATCAGAGCAACAAATATACAAATTAGCTTCATCTGGCAGGATGAAAAGGCAACAGGTTTACAAATGTGTGGATTTAAAAACACTGAATATACTTTTCCACCAATATGCAGTAGAGGGATGTTTTGCCTGTCGATACTAGCCTTTACGATGTTAAGTATGGTTCCAGTAAGCAGGTAGAGAAAGACTCCCACAGAGGGAGCTCTGGAAGGTCAGCACCATTGATTATCAATTAGTATAAAGGAGGTGCCCAGTGAAAGACGGTGACGACTAGCATTTTCTGATTAGGCATTTTGCTCTTCCTGTGGTTGTCACACAAAATGGCCTCCTCCAACGTGTCTATTCAGCAGATGAATACACATGTCCATTTCATAAAAACCAGCTATTCATTTCTTTAGAGGAAATCTGCGGTTTAATAAAATAAAACAGCTTTCTGTTTACACAGACCTGAACCTCACAATCCCACATAAATACACATAACTACAAGTTTCAGTGCATCTAACACAGTCTGTCATATATCACCTATTAAATCATCACATCAACCGCAAGAAAAAAAAAAAAACCTGAATAATTACAATAAGAAAATAATCCATAAAAGATCAAATAAATAAAATGAGGTCCAGCCTCTTTACTTCTTATTTCATTGTGGGAACACAACAGTTTGTCAACCACCCACATTTCCCCCAAAAGATACATCTTAACAAATGCATACAAGGCGATTTGTGTGAAATGAAGTAGCTGCATGACTAGAGGACAAGACAGTGACGAGAAAGTGTCTGCATGTTTCATTTTTTTTTTTTTTTTTTAAATGAACTATGTTTACAGTAATGGGATATTTTACTCAAAATCAACACCGTTAAACACAAATCAGAGTAGGTGCATTTTAGCAACAGCCGTATTGAGTGCTGTCAGTCTGTGTCAATGCACAGTGTTAGGCTGCATGCCAACCAAACTGAAAATTCTACTTCCATAAACATCTTGAAGTTTGATTTAGGCAAACAAACTCACTGGCCAAGCTTGGCCAGAAACAAAGCTAATCAATGGTTTGTTACGTGACATGTAAGATAAGCATTCAGATCCGCTTTCCCCTACCATGTCTAGATAAAGAAGTGTCTTTAAAAAAAAAAAAAAAATGAAAGGCAGCCATACATTGATTGTTGAAGATACAGTTCTCACAGCACCCATGGTGGAGGGAGGCTGTCAAACAGTATTACAAACACTAGACAATCTGAAAAAATAACAAAGCAAAAGCTTCTGTAAACACAAGTAACAGGGACAGCAATCAAGTATTCTCTACCTTTAATTCTCTCCTGTAAAAAAATAAGGTGATTGAATGTAAAGGATGTGATCTAAAAACAAAACGGCAACTGTTCATCTCTTCCTAGCCTAGACTTGCACACCGCACACAAAGTGAGGTCTGAAGTCAGTCAATCACAGGTTCAGGGGTGAAGTCTCCTAGAGGTCACCCTTAAGAACTTACACTAACAACAGGATACATAAAGTCCATTTGCATACCTCTCCCTTACGTATATACAAACACAGATACACAAAGGTTCTGAAAGGGTGGCATGTTTGCTTAGGCAAAGGTGTGGTGAAAGTGAAGTTTGCATACGCAGTCACTCCTTCTCTGTCGTCCAATAAGGGCATGCTAGCACCCGTGCTATTGCATCTGTATAGTGAGGAAGGTCTAAGTTCTGCCGTCGGATATTACAGCTTATTGCTAAAAGGATGAGCATTGCTCTCCAACATATAGCCACATGCAGGCAGCCAAAACATCCAATTCAACTATGCAAACACAAACATCCTAGTCTTCAAATGGTATGTTCCCAGGACAAAATATAGTCGGTGAGAGATGATTAAGGTATTAGTAATCTCTAAAGTTAGGATAAACTATTACACATACAGTATACAGGACTGAACACTCATACTTTATATCATTTTCTCTGGCTTGCTTCACTTGTAGATTTGGCAAACCTTCTGCAGAACCAGCTGCAAGAGTCCACTCTGTTTAAAAGTTGCTGTATCGTGTGGGCATGCAAATGTTTTCACAGGCTTGCTGCATTTATGAAAATAAGAAGTGCTAGAGAAAAGTAAAAATCAAAGCCTCAGGGACCAGGTCACCACATGTAAGTCAAACTATTGTGTGTGTGTGTGTGTGTGTGTGTGTGTGTGTGTGTGTGTGTGTGTGTGTGTGTGTGTGTGTGTGTGTATATTATGGCCTATTTTAATAAACAAGCACAACAGTGTAGGGCTGAGCTAATGGTTGACTGAATTAGAAAATGAATGAATGAATGCTGAAGGCCAAAATGGTGCAAAAGGCATGTGGAGACTGAAGACTAGTTAAGCCCAGATGAGAGGAGTGATGGACTGTGGCACAAGCAAGTGCAGCATTTATCCTTAATTTCTTATATGATTTATCCAAAATACTTATTTGAGTCTCCTTTTTTGCATACAAACTAAAGACATTAAGCAAAGAATCAATCAACTAAAAAGTCGTAAGCAGTGCTGCCACTGGTGAGATATGGCTGATGTCCCAGAGGACTTTGATTCCCAGGTGTTTTGCAGTCCAGCTGTTCCTACGTCAGTAGTCGGCTATGGGTGCAAGCATTCTACTCAAGCTGACTGTGATGTTGGTGTAGAGCGGCCTCCTTGACACTAGGGGGGAGTAGTTTAGGTTGTTAAGACCATCCACTTTCTGTCTTTCCTTTGAGTGGCGTAGTAGACTATACCTGTAAGAACAAGCAATCAAATCAATGAGAAGAAGAAAAATAAAAACAGTGTGCAACAGTCCTGGATCCAGTGCTATACAAAACGTTGTGTTGTACAGGTCAAACAAGTTAGATTAAGGGGCACCTCAGCAATAAAAAAACAATGAGATAACATGTAGGAACAGGTTTTATTACCCTGCACAGTGTTACTAGATGATAAAATTGTCAGCTGACATAGCGACACTGTTGCTGGTGTAGCTAGAAAGTGACAGTTGCATATTTATTTCAGAATGATCTACCAACAGATCACAGCAGCGTTGTTTGCATGAATACACAAGATTATTCATGATCATTTCATACAAGATTTACAAAGACCAATTATTTTATAGTATCTATTCCTTAAACTTTCCTATTAACAAATGAAATAAACACGTATTCCTAGATCTGTTTTAAGTAACTTGTGTGAGCAGAGAGCATGATGGAATTCAGCCCTGAAGCATACAAGCAAATCACATGCAAAGTCTTTAAAAGAGTTGAAATTCTCTCAAAGTCACTACTCTGGCTTTCTCATGTGACTGGTTCATACCACATGAGCCTAAGCCTTATTCAAATTAGCTTCCATGTTTAACCAAAATGTGTGTGTGTGTGTGTGTGTGTGTGTGTGTGTGTGTGAATGAGCTGTGCATGTATAGACACCAACCTTCCTAAGAACTGGACTTCCCCACGATGGTGATGTGGAATTGACATATAGCGTCCATGCTCTCCGTGTGGTCTACTAACTGTGTAATTGGCAAACCGCACCCTACACAAACATATTAATGCTCTATTAATCCATGGTGTACACAGGCAGGCAAAACAAGCATTGCAGTGATCACTATTACACACAACTATTACTTTGATAACCATACCATCATATCAACACTGTGAGAAACCTGATATAGACATGTACACATACAAGAAGGAAAGGCTTTGCAATAACTGCATACAAAAGGGTTCATTACATACAGAAACAATTGGTAGAACCTGTGTTTACTAAGAGCCCTTTACTGAGACAGTGTGTACATCTGCCGGTGAGCTTTGTAGGTGGGGGGAGGGAAGTTGTGTGGCAAAGGCAAATGGAGGGATAAACACAAATACTAACACAAAAGCCTGTTTTGTGCCAAATGACCCTTAAGCATGCCTTATGTCAACGATACTGAGAACCTAATGCTGCAGCTGTGTGAGTGTGTGTGTGTGTCTGTGTGTGTGTGTGTGTGTGTTTTCCCCTCACCTGTTCCAGAGGTCATCATCCTCTCCTCCCCAGCCCCAGAATGCATTTGGAAATCCATTAATCTTTTCAAACTGCTTCACCGTCAGGCCACTGACACCACCAAAGAACTCATTATACGGAAGCCTTGGAGGGACAATTACACATATTAAACTCATATTAAGTAAGTAATACATTTACTGTATATGCCAATGGAGATGGAGACAGAATCAGGACTCACATGTAGGAGTACTTGTCAAGTTTGACCGCAAAGTGTCGGGGCATGTCTGTGCAGCCGTAGTAGTTCCTGTCGTTCTCCATGAGGTGGTCCACATCATGGAAGACCAGACAGTCCCAGTCCAGGTCCTTCATAGCCTCCTTGTAACCCACGTTGAACAACATGGCTCGGTTAAATGGCTCCGTGCCCAGCTAAAGAAAAAAGAAAGATTCTATTTTTGTTGGTTGTAATGTGACAGCTTAACGACTGTAAATGACAGACATTATCACAACCTGAGAAGGAGACACACTTCCTGAAACTGTTTTTCCTTTACACAGGTGAATCTGTCAATCCTTGCCAATGACCATGAATAGGTGTATGCATACCTGCTCTATGAAATAAAAGGCAAACTGGAGTCTCTGTTTTTTCAGCACTGGCACCAGGTGTCTCAGAAGAATGGGTAAGTGTTCATGTCGGTTCCTGAACGGGACTAGGATTGCTACCTAAGGGACACAAATTGGATTAAAACACAATATAGATATAAAACGGCATGCATGTGCAAACACATGGAGATGCACATACTGTACATGTATGGGGTGAAACAGAGCAGCCTGACCTGCATAACTAACTATACTATTTGCACAAAGTGAATGTTTCTGAGAACTGTGATCTCTCAGCGGTAGGTAAATGGGAAATTGTGGGTGAAGTCAGCACCAAAAATGACCAACAAATCATTATAATAGAGTTACAGGTTCTTAAAATCTCATTTTCACAATCAGATCTGGCATGCATCCATCCTAGAAGCACTGAAGCAGTAAATGTCTGTAAAAGGGTGTAGCTATGACAGTCCCTTGTTTTAAGTTTCTTTTGAAGCTCCATGAAAAGCAAACTGTCACAAGAAGCAACAAAAAATATTGAGTGGCTAAGAGAGAAACAATAGAGGTAGATGAAAGAAAGATTGTTGGTGAGAGAGAGAGAGAGAGAGAGAGAGAGAGAGAGAGAGAGAGAGAGAGAGAGAGAGAGAGAGATTTGGTTGACAGAACATTCACAGTCCTTCTGGGCAAATGAATGTGAGACAGATAAACAGATGGCAGGCAAGATTGCTCTGCTGGACAAAAAGAGGGAGTGACAAAAACTAACACATAGTTCAAGGCTATAAAACAGTACTGTGAAAACACATAGAATGGGTTGAATCATGTTTTGCCTTTGTGTACATTTTTTTGCCTTTGAATGTCAACCCAAGCAACCACATTCCGGATTTGCATAGTGAGCAACACATGCTGGGACATGAGTCAGACATGACATTTACTTTATGTGCACTGTATGCTTTGACTAGCTGATAAAATCTCCCATAGGTGTTCAGTTTAGTTGAGATCTAGATTATCTTCATACTAAAAAAAAACATGCATTCCCTGTATGGGAGCATCGGCATTGCTTTTCTCCATTCATAGACATTCTAACAATCATCCACACACATCATCCACACTTACTTTCCAGCGAGGTAAACAGTCGTTGGGCTTCCAGTGGCCTCCTTGGGCCATGTTAGGCTCTTCCTCCAGCAAGGATCTTTCCACCTCCTCCAAAGACACCTCACTCATATTCACCTCCAACCTGCCCTCTGCGAGTGTGTGTTTGTGTGTGTATAGGATGGGGGTCCAAAAGAAAGAAAGAAAGAAAAAGCAATTAGAGTGAGGAAGAAAGAGAGACAGGAAAAGGAGATGATGAAAATGTTAATGACAATTGAAAAGGGTATGGAGAAAAAGGAAGGAGGGGAAACAAGAACAACACTTGTCAAAGCTTGTTGAAGCTCTCAACCATTTCACTATTCATCATTAGGGTTAGCCTATAGTACAGAAGCACAATGAAAGTTTACTTTAAGTGTAACTCTCACCAAAATGCATCCTACATTCTTTTTGTGAATGCACTCGAGTCAAACTTTTGTTTAAAAGCACATTTAGGACAGAAGCACCACTTTTAAGATTTACCGTTTCCTTGTTTTTCGGTCAAATGGCCTTTTGAATGGGAGAGCTAGGGGCACTTATATGCTAGCCTCAAAATGACTATTTTTAAAACACTAAGAAGCTTTGCTCAAAGTATCACCAGGGGCACTACACATGAACTCCAGCATTGAGAACATTGTTTGTGTTCACAGAGTTCACTAAAAAGATTTTGAGCAACTCACGTTAGCAGTTGTTGGAGTTGAATGGACTCCATAGGAGGAAATGTCCTTCTTATATGAGGCACCTTTTTCAAACTACAAGGTAAATATTGTGTTTCACTAATGACAAAACAACAAATAATCTGTCAATTTATACAGAACTAAGCTTTAGGAGAATAGTAACGAGAATACGGTAAATCTTAAAAGTGGCGCTTCCGTCCCAATTATGCTTTTAAACGAAAGTTTGACTCGGTACATTCACAAAACCCTAGGTAAAGGGAACATTTTACTAGGCCAGTAAAACCTAAAGAGCAACTGCTTTATGTAAAAGGTCAACTAACCATATTTTCTCATTTGGTGCCTTTCATACAGTACATAATTATCAGCCAGGACCAAATCAAAGCATCCAATCAAAGCTTTAACCGTGAACTTACTCATGGTGTGCAGCCTCTCGGGGCAAACCTGAGAGGGGAGGTAGGTGAAGCCCTCAGGGAGGAATGTGGTGGGAGGAGCATCACTCTCACTCACATTGAAGTCATAGGCATAGTCTGGAGTCAGAAACAAATATGACTATCAAAATAACAACCAGAAGCATTTAAAACCAGTCTATATCTGAGTGTAGCTGTGTGGTCTACTGTTTTGTAACAATACTTGTTGTTTGTTTTATCCCCTCACTTCTTTCACAGGTCAATATATACTCTTTTACACATGTGTGCATCACATAACAGTAAGACTAAAACAGCTCCTTTACTTTCTTTATATAACTAGGCTGGAAACTGTGTTAATTTCCACATATGTGAATGTAAAAAGGTAAGAATTCCCGATACATCTTGGTGTATCAATGTGTATATTTTTACCTGTGCCATTGATGCTATAAGCCCCTCTCACCACCTGCTCCAGAACCTGCGCCCCAATGTTCTTCACGTTCTCTCTGATCTGGATCCCTCTGGCTTGAACCATGAACACATACTCATTCACTGTGGACAGATGGGAAAGGGACAGCAAGTTAAGCCATTTTTGGACACTCTGTAAAAGTAACAATACTGTTTCTTTCCTGCACATTGGAAGATACTTTAGAAAAAAAAGAGAGCTAGAGCAGTTATATATAATAACCAAAGATAGTGCAGCAATACAAACAATTATTTTAAAGAGGTCCTTAGCGTTCAGTTTCTATGCTCCTCTGGAACAAACTCCCAGAAAACTTCAGATCCACTGCTACTCTCAGTTCTTTTAAATCAAGGCTGAAGACCTTTCTTTTGATGTTGCCTTTCTCTAACGTTTAATTTCTTATACTGCACTGTAACTTTAATTCTTGTGTTTTTCTGTTTAACTGGTTTTGTGTAAAGCACTTTGAATTGCCCTGTTGTGGAAATGTGCTATACCTATAAAGCTGCCTTGCCAAAAATATTTAACTCATGACCAATATCTTCCCCCTTTCATTCCTGCGCTACTGAGAAACAATATAGAAAAATACCCATGTTTGAGAAAGGTACACTTGGAATGCAGGAAGGTTAATGCCCTTTCACCTGATCTTGCCCAAACAAATTTTCTGCCATGATGACTTAGTGAGAGGAATTTCCCTACCACAAATCAAAGGGCTTTCTTTCCAAAGAAGCCAACTATTAGAATGTTAATCTATGATGATGGGGGGGAGAATGGAGAAAGATACAACAGTTTGAATTGATTGATCAGTTCCGGCTTTCTGTGGGTTATAACCGTAATGTTATTCTCATGCCTTATTATGCTGTACCCTTTTCGGTCATTATCTACTGCGCTGTCAGTTGTAAGTTGAGATTTTTGCATGTTTGTCAAACAAAAAGGGCACAAACAGGGTTGAAGTGCAACATGCTGCACAGACATCACATAAAGAGGAAGCACTAATTTTCTACACAGAACAAAACAGAAACGAAGAGATAAGAAAAGACCGCAGCACACGTCATAAGATGGTTACTGCATTGTACATCTCAAGCAATGACCAGCAACAAATCAGCCTTTATCATGCACAAGACTTCATTACGTCTTTATATCATGTTGTCATGTAGTCTCTTATTCAAACTGTTGAGTGGAGCTGCTGTTGGGAACTCACCAGAGAAGCTTAGTGTCAGTTAGTGTGGGTTGACCTACCGGTATATAAAAAACCAACAGCGGTCGGCCTGCCAAAAATGGAGCAAGAGTGAAACAAAGAGAAGGCATGTGGTCTGTTAGCTGAAACCCCTACCTTATACACACATCTACATTCCAGCCATGAATGTGCGCTTGCTAGGCACATGTGGTATTTTTACTACAACAGTGACTCACACAAGTTTCCCAAGTTGCTACAACAGTGACTCATACACGTTTCTGATCAGACCATTTGTTCAAACTACGCCGGTTTCTTTATTTGGAGCCACATGCCAGCACAATGCCGCTAACTAGACAGATTTCTGCCTCAGCGAATTTGTATCCAACTGCACAACCTCTCGGCATTAATTCAATCAGCATTTATCTTAAAAGCAATCCCAATATGATCCACATCCTCCCGTGAATGCACAGTGTCTGTGTACGTGTGCGTAATATGGCTGAGCTAGAAATCCAGGGAATGTGATTTGTCATTAGTAATTGTATTACAGTTTCCATCACATTCATCTTGTTTTATACAAACTGCCTAGCTGGCAGGACTAGAGAAACTAGTGGCTAAGCGGCAGCTGAAATCGATGTTCTCATTTTACATCTGCAACACGCAAATATTACAGTACAGCTAAAGCAAATTTGCAAATAATAATAATAATAATAATAATAATACAGACTAGATCTTGTTCAGTTTCACTGTAGACACGAAATGCAGACATGGACACACACACACAAAAAAAAATCTAAGAGTAGTCTGGAATTTGATTCACGTTTGCAGGCATAAATGTGCATAAAGAAGCCAAGACAATATGGGAAAATCTCCAAAAGGCATCAAATGACAGATTAGACATTCATATAATAAGTTACAAAAAGTTAGATTTTTAGAAGAGGTTTTCTTCTGATGACTATTCCATGAAGACCATATCTGTATAGGGTTAGGGTTATGTCTTTATAGTGGAATGGTGTAGCACAACTCCAGTGTCTGCTAGGTCTTTCTGGATGGATCGTGCAGTCAAATGTGGATTTGGACTTGCTTTTCTCAAAATCCTGCAAGCTGTTCGGTCTGATATTTTTTTTTCTTGGTCTTACAGATCTTGCTTTAACTTCCTCTCTTCCTGATGACTGCCATTTCTTAATTACATACCAAACAGAGGATATTGGCATCTGAAAACGCTTTGCTATCTTCTTATAGCCTTCTCCTGCGTTGTGAGCGTCAACTATTTTCAGTTTCAGTTTTCTAGACAACTGCTTAGAAGAGCCCATGGTTCTGATTGTTGGGGCAAGGTCAGATGAGTCTGGGCATTTAAAACCTTAAGATTGATATCACCTGGTCTTTCCAGACAATGATTGAGAACAATCCATGACGCTGTCAGGTCTCAGCTTTCCAAAGGGGGCGGTGCATGCTAGAAACTCTGCAGGGTGCCCAAACCTTTGCAGACGTCATTTTTTTGTTTTCTATTATTTTGAAAGTGTAAATGATGGAAATAAAATCTAACTTTTTGTGACATATTATATGAATGGCTAATATGTCATTTAATGCCTTTTGGAGATTTTTCCATCTTTTCTTGGCTTCTTTATGCACATTAATACAAATTTTTACCTGGGATGCCCAAACTTTCGAGCCCGACTGTGCGTATACTCTGAACAGCTTTAGGCTGCAGAGAAAACTAGAAACATTTTAGATTTTTTTTTTTTTTTAAATCATTTGTTGGATTCTCTTAAGGCGCTGATACACCAACCAGATTATCGGACGTTGGATAGCCTGGCGAGGTCCGTGACACTAGTCTGTTTGGTGTGTTGCGTCGGAGGAGCCATTGGCTTTAATTTTGGCCGATTTGACATGTTGAATCGGAAAGCGGGCAGTCGGACCGCTAACCCGGGAAATGATGAGCGGGATGAGCGGGACAAACACCTCTCAAATTCTGATGGAAATCTTTTAAGCTGACTTTTGTTGATCTGAAATAAAGACAGATTCAGCAACTGGATGGCCTACTTCTCGCTTAAAATGGTTCCAGAAACACCTTTCGTGAACTATTTTCGTAAAATACGAGATTGTATTCCGAATGAGCTGCCATTATGGTCAGTTTTAAAATTCCGGAGAAGCCAGACCCATATGACGTGTTCGTCCAATGAGCTGCCAGTTATAATTTTTTGGGCAACAATACAGATTAGCGACGCCTGCTGTTATGGAGACGTATTACGGGTCGCGCAGCACGTACACTCAAGTCGCTTTGGTGTGTTCCAAGAACTTTTTTTGACCAACTTGAGGAGGCAGCAAAACTTATAACCACAGAGATTGAGTACAGGAACACCTGATCTACTGTACACAAAGAAGTGGGCATGCAATTCGTCTCTCATCAAACCCAACGTCCAGGGTGGTAGTGCCAGGGTTATCAAGGCTACAAACTGTGACAAAAGGCCATTAGTGCTGGACATGCAAGCACAGGGATGCACGTGCACACACACTGCATCGTGCATTGTGTTCTGCATTCTGATTGGCTAAACAGTCTCTCAGCTTCTTCTCTACCTGTGTGTCAATAACGTTGCGGTTTATACACATACGTAAAACAGCTTGCCAAATTTAAGTTTGCAAATTCTCTTGCAATTTCAAGTTTCTCTAAAACCCATAATGTCGACAAAACGTTCTGCACCGACGGCACTTGCGGTCGGGCCCAAAAGGCAGAGGAAGATTCAGGATGCAGCGGCTCAGTCACGTGAGTCACTATTTTTCCTACTGTACTTTGTATTTTTTTCATAATCATTTTTCATTTTCTCCCGTTCTAATACAATGACTCTGGTCGCGGTGGGGCGGTGCTGATCTCTGCAATTTGAAGCCTTCAGTTCGTATTGATTAAAATTATTATTTTACAGTACAGTAGTTATTTGTAAACAAAAAACATTTATACAGTACTTTTATTTGTTAAACAAATGCTTGGGCCTGTAAAAAGGTTTTGTTCTTTGGTTTCATTGTATTATGGAGTATTTCATCGTATAATAATTGTAAAAAAAATAAAGGTTACTACTTCACGGATTTTGCCTATCACGGGTTATTTTTTGGAACGTAACCCCAGTGAAAAACGAGGGTTCACTGTACCCCCACAAACCCAACCACACTCTTCTCCCCCTCCCCATTGTAACCCATCAAGCATGACGGGAGACCTTGAACCACCTTGTCCTCTATAGCTCTCACAGAACACACTGTCCACATGCCAAGCCCAGCTCCCTATCTCTCTCTCTCTCTCTTTCCCTCCCTCCACTTATCTGTCCTTCTCTCTATCCTCCCTCTTCATCTCTCTGTGGTGATGTCACTGTGTAATGTGGTTTGTATCAATTTTTGTCAAGTCCTGTTGGTTCCTATCGTTTAAGTAAACAATCCGAATGATGGATTGCAGGCTGACGGTCGGGGACAATTCCAGGTCCAGATCCTGTACCATATTGTACTGCAACTTACATTAATCGAAAAGAAAAAGCCAAGCAACCACAACCCCCCCCCCCGCCCATGAAAGGCAATTAACTCCACGTTGATAGCTCAGCAGTGGGAGGTGATCGGCCCCGTTCTGCTAGCTCCCTGATAAGAGCTGAAATGCGTGTTTTTTCCCTTCTCCCAGCAGAAATGGTTTCTGCATGCTCACACCATACATACATGCATAGCTTTCAGGTTGTAAAGCTGTCACTTTAAGAAAGGGTCATTTTTACTGCCACTGGATATCAGTGACACCCACAGACCTGACCATGCATTAAGACCCAGGCAGTGGGACACTATGGGTGCAAATACATCATTCCTCAGTGAATGCTGAATGTGTGTGATCCCAGTGCAAAAGCTGAATTAATGACACTATCAGTAAGGTTACACTCTAACTTGGCCATTCATGAATCACTTACCAGTCCATTGCAATGCCATATTGGAAAGTAAACAGATTACTCAAAGCATTAGCACTAAATTCCTCACAATTAACAAGAACAACCACTGTAATTTAAGTGTATTGATCAATTATCTGATCTATTATTGATCTGTATCTATATCTAGGATTGGCATGATGCCTATCAGGATTATATTTTATTATGTTTATGTTTTATTATGTTTCTGCCCCAATGTAGGAGGATCTTTTAAACACATAAAATCTGTCTTCTTATTAAAACCATTATTGGATGTCATCTGAAGAGACAAGCGTGTTATTTTCTCCTTTGACCCTCTGTAAGTGTCGCCCTGA
The DNA here is from genome assembly GCA_026937815.1 of Etheostoma perlongum. Lineage (NCBI taxonomy): Eukaryota > Metazoa > Chordata > Actinopteri > Perciformes > Percidae > Etheostoma > Etheostoma perlongum. Next base: position 13,439,671 of record CM049377.1, read on the forward strand.
GGCTGTCATAGATCAACACACACACACACACACACACACACACACACACACACACACACACACACACACACACACACACACACACACACACACACACACACACACACACACACACACACACACACACACACACACACACACACACACACAAACCAATTTATGGAGACACGCTGATAAGTAAACTCACATCCTGTTTGTTCGCCACTGACAAACCACACACAGACACGCACAGAAACACACACCCGCACTTATGTTTCCACTTGCCACATGTTTATGTGAGTTATTTTGTTGAAATGTAACGTCACATACAGTGTGGGTTTTTATAGAGCATTATTAGAGAATTATTTTATGAGTATTTTGACAAAAAGTAAAGTTGGTCTTCTGCATAAATCTGCACTGTTTTTAGTAGATTCCCTTGCCATAGCAAACACAGTAAAGCTGTGCCAAATCAGGAAGCCTGCACAGCTCTGGCATTTATAAATATTTGAGTTTCTGATTAGATGCCATTGTGATACCCGTATTGTTTTGGTAACTGGAAATACATTATCCTTCTTACATATTTTAGGTTGACAGGAAGAGAAGGAACTACATTCAATATACTTTCTCATCTTGCACTTTTTCATGGAAAAAACCCAACTTCTCTCTGTGTTCTGTCTCACTGACAGTCTCTTGTCTTTATCTTTCCATCTGCCTCTTCTTCATATCTCCAATATATCTGAATAGGATGACAACTACTCATAAATTGATAATGAATTAATTATGTTATCAATGAACGCCTATTTATGGCAAAAAAGTCAATTACACCAATGGTATTTAATATGCACAAGGGAACAGAATCCTCAAATTACTTTACATAACATCAGCAAATGTCTGTATTTGTACTTTTTCTTACAATTTATCTATCATTAAATTGCTATTAATTATTTTTTCTGGCCATCAGTAATCATCATGTCAGCACTAATTATAACAAGCTACAACTTGAAATGCACACAGTGTACTTTATGTAACACAAACCCTAAATCGTGTCAGTGTTTGCTACTCTAAATACACATGAACCAATCTGCATTAGTTGCAGTGGTTCACCCAAACCCATCCACCCGTTCTACACTTAATTTGGCACAGCCTACCGTTTCAACACTATGTGGAAAGTCTTTCTCTCTGTTTTCAGCTCAGGAGGTTAGAGGCAAGCCAAAGAGAGGAGCAAGACCATCTGAAGCAAGTTAAAATGTAATTTTGCTTTGTGAATTGGTATGTTAATTTACAGAACCATACTCACATGAGCACAAGCAGTTGCAGCTGATAAATCAGGACAATATTAGTTTACTGCTAGCTATGGTCCTATGACACTCAGGCACTCAAGTGGATCATGACACACACACACACACACACACACACACACACACACACACACACACACACACACACACACACACACACACACACACACACACACACACACACACACACACACACACACACACACACACACACACACACACACACACACACACACACACACACACACACACACACACACACACACACACACACACACACACACACACACACACACACACACACACACACACACACACACAAAGACAAGATTCTCAGAGCAGATGTCATGTCAGAAATGACGTCAGCACTTCTCACTGTCCCTGGCATCCTGCCCACAACATGAGAGCATGCACTTATTCCCCTCTTTCCAACTTCCCACTTCCTCTTGTCCGGTCAATTTCATTCATTTATTCATTAATTCAGTTTTCATTTATCTCCCAAAACTTGTTCTTCTTAGCCTTCTACCCTCTCTGTACAGGGGTTAAACACCTGCCTGTGAAGGATCCTTGAACACATTTTTCTTTTTAAAATAACCCTAAAGAAAAGCAAAGGTTTTTAACTGTGCTTATGACACATACTATGTCTTTGGTTTTATCTATTTTAGAAAGAGACAGGAAAATCATGATTTTGATGTCAGCAAAACTTCCACTTTCACACTTATTGCCAACTTTATTTATTGATTTCCTTTGTGTGACTGGCAATAGAGGTGAAAGTAAGAGTGCTGGTCAGGTGTAGGTATTTACTAAAAGTCTTCATGACTTGTTCTATACAAACGGCAAGCTGTTGTTGCTCATCACCACACTACTTTCTGACACCTCCAATGCACACGTACACACACACACACACACAGGCAGATACCATATTGCCTTGATGCATTTTGTTCAATATGTTTTCATATTTTATCAACATGCTAGGGTGAGATTTCAGATACTAGTGATTACATAACCTCGGGTCACATTTTTCACTGTCAAGGGTCAGCAGGAGCCTGCAAGAGTACCATTGATAGAAGCCCATTTGTGCGTGTGTGTGCCTGAAAAGCCCTGAGCTCATAGTTAGGGCTCGTTGTGTCACTACAAAATGTCAGTGACCAAACTTCCAAATTGTAAGTAAAGATTTGAGTAGGATACAAATGTCTCTTTCTGTAGACAGTAATCATTTGTTATGATACATTGCAAAATGTTTAAAAAATGTAAACAATATCACCAAAAGGCTCAAAAATACTGAGGACTTTTTTGTGATCAAATTTGTATTTTTCCAAATCTGGAGGTTGAGAATAACAGTGAATGTTCAGCCTCTAAATACACCTGTAATACTGGACATGGATCATTTTAACATGAGTATACAAACATGGTATTTGTATTATGACAGACTTTCAGAATTTTTCTTAGTTGGAGGCCTGTGTCTGAATGGCCTGAATAATTGCAACTGGCAATGTTGTAAGTTCCACGGGAAAAGATAATTCAAGAATGTTGACCCACATTAGATTTAACCCCCTGCATTAAGTCTAAAGGTAAAAACATGCACTTCTTTAGATCAGCTCTGCAGTATAACAATGCATATTTATAGACCAGTGATAGTAAAATACTTTATATCATCATTTGTGAGGACAGAAAGGAATGTGCATGTAGGAGAGCTATCTAGCTTCAAAAATGAAGGGCTGTAAATGCAATCATGCTTTAACTGGTGACTGCCTATCAGCAGCATTTTACTTAACTCTGCTTTACCCATTTATTCTTAGCTCTGGGTACAGCAGCTTCTGTTTCAAAGAAGGAAGAGACCCTGAATATGAGTGCCATTTTCACAACAGATTATTGTGTACAGTTTACTGTTACTGTCAATCTCCTTGCAGCTATTTCCTTCTTTTTTACCCTCTCAGATTCAATGCTGCTGTGAACTGCCCTGGTTAATCAATGACACTAATCAATTGATTAACCTCTAGACAGAGAACAAACTGCACTGCTGTCTTAGCTAATAAACGCAGCATGACCCTGTAGAGGAAAATAGTGAACTTTTCCCACTGATAAATAACAAAGATAAAAATGAAACGAGTGGAGCTGATAAAATACATAATAAATATGTGCAATGTAATATGTGTCATGGAAAATGTATTGTACGAGATGACCTCTCCAAGATGGCATATTACGCAGAAACACAGCATACACTTGCATGCCTGTAGGGAAGCAGGGGGTCTAGTTTGAGTTCATTTTTGGTCTTGCACTTGTTACTCTGCCCCTCCATCTGCTCTGCTTGGGTGAGAATGTGCGATTGTATGTGTGTGCACATACCCACCTGTTTGTGTGCATGTATGACCCTCCCCTGAGTAACTGTGTCTGCCGAGCCACTACATGGCAGAGAAACACAGGGACCATACGTAGCGAGGAGAATTACATAACAACAACGGCACAGTGGTGCCAGGACCCCTTGTTTTCAGTCAGCTGCAAGCAAATACTGGAAAACAGATCTGAGTGACTGAAAGTGAGAGATGGAGTTTGGGGGTGTATGAATGTATGTATGTATGTGTAAGCTGTGAGAGAGACATAATTTCTTTTCCTAGCAAACACTCAACACTCTCTCATCTGTTTCACTATTCCACTGCTGCCTGTATAATTCTGTGGGTGGATAAGAAAATATTTGCAGGGGAAAATACAAGGGTTATTTCTTTCAGTGTCTACTTAATTTATATTAGGTCCTACCTTTGGTCTGAAAAGGATATCAGCACATTGATGGGAATAAAGAGGAAATGGCACTGTTATAGGTTCTCGGTTTTGATGGAAGAAAGAGATTAAGTGAGACAAGTGTGACAAGGGTAAGAAGTTGAGGGAAGGCAAAGTGCATTTATCTTGCACCAACTTTAAATAAAAGAGCTAAGCGGGTGGAAAAAACAGAACATCTTTTTGGCTGAAGTCATATTTGGTTGATATCAGGGTGTCATTTGAAACAGTACACAATAATACCACATATTGCCTCTATTCATAAATTCATCTGTTTAACTGTTTAACATTTTTCAATATTAAAGCAGCACATAGAGTAGCTGGTGGGAAGTCTAGAAATACAAATTTAAATCTTTAGCATTAAAACAGAGCAGGTAGACACGGGTCTGGAACACAAAACTTTCAAACAAGTTTTGTATTCTGTCTGACATGTAGGGTGGTTTTCAGGCTTTTGGCTGCTGTAGCAAGTGTGCCTCTAGGTGGCGATAACCCTCCCAAACCTCTCCTCACTCCTGCTACCCCTCCCTGTCCACCGCTGCCTCCATGCCCATTTGATTGCAGTTATTCTGGTGTGTGGAGAGGGACAGAAACTGCAGGTTTCATCACGCTTTAACTCTGCTCTTGCCAATGTCATGTCAGTGTTTTCCCCTCAATGTGCCCTCTCCGCTTTCTGCCTTGCCACAGCTTTTCAGTGTTTGTCTTTCCAAAGAACTCATAGGCTAATTTAGCTGCCCAAAACAGTTCCGGTTTTGGTAGGGCGGGGGTGAATAGTAAATCATTCTTGCAGTGCCCCCAAAGCTCCCTTTTGCCAGCCCATATCCGCCTGCTTTTATATTTGGCAGTTGCCCAGAACATTCTTGTGTTATTGCAGTGGCTCAGTGTACTGGGTCTACAGAGGACATAGACAGCTAAACACATGCACACAAACACACATGAATACTTAATGATGACACACACATGCAAACACACACACACACACCCCCTTTCTCCTATGCGCTCTATTTTCCTACACCCCTCCCCCCCTTCCCCCAGCAGAAAGATGAGGTCTCTTCACAGCTGGAGGTTACTCCTGTTGACTGAACAAATGGGCCATAGCAGGCAGCTAGTATACCACGCTGCCGCAGTAGCTACATGCAGTTGATCAAGACACAGGAAAAAACAACGAGCTTGTAGCTGCCCTCCTGAGGTTTTATTAGAGGAGCCTTGTAATGAAGCTCCTACGTAGATTCTGTGCTGATTAATTGTGGTTACTGCCATGGCCAACCTAAGGTGTTGATCTAGATACCTAAGAATGAGGCAGGTGTGTGTTTGAAGGCAGCATCAATATATCCACGTCAGTTAGGTTGTGTTTACACTGACACTAGCAAATTACGTAACCTCCTTGTCATTGTAATGGGGCAACTTTATTGGTGATTTTCATTACGACTTGTCATTGTTCAAAAAAACAAAACAAACAAAAAAACCTATCCAGATAAATCTCACCATCCGGATAGAGTGAATTTGAGTGCGGTTGGATGAGAAGTATTAACATATACCCTTCCGACACCCTATTGGTTTGTACGCAATCCATCGCACCTGCACGTGACACAAATCACGTCAGGAAGTAGCAGACGGATGTAGCCTAGTACGAAGACGTCCGTGGCAGAGACTCAAGAGAACTCAAGCGAAATGTCCCAACCAAGCACCAGAGAGGAGGTTGGTAGCCAGGAAGACCAGCCAAGCCTTCTACATCCCCTGCTGTACCTGGAAGAATTTTTCTAAATGGTTTGATTCAATAATGCTGCAAGCTCTGCACACCCAAGTACCACAAGCTAATTGTTTCCAAAACTTGCAGTTAAATTTGAAAAAGCATATTGATTTTATTTTTTTCCTTACATTACTTTCTTTTATACTTGAAGTAGTTTTGAAACCGGTACTTTTACACTTCTACTTGAGTAAAAAGCTTGAGTTGATACTTCAACTTCTACAGAAGTCTTTATAAACCTTAAGATCAATTATATACTATATAATCTATACTTCTACCTGAGAAATGAATGTGAATACATTTGACACCTCTGTTCAAAAGGAATATATTATATTTTTATTCAAATGATTATAGATATGTGGGCATGAACGAGTCGGAAGTCTGTATGGAAAACAACAGGTTGCCAGTGCCTGTCCAGAAGTAAAGATTAGATAGAGCATCAAACGCTTATTGTGGGGAAACTTTAAAAACAGGTGCAGTTATCACAACCATTATCTCTACAACCAGAAGTACTCCACCCGTCATGAACATTTGTGTTTTGATTATGCCTTACTGGCACTATTGCGGCTACAAACTCACACAAGTTACAGTTTGACTGCTCTCATAACATGACTGCCCTCATACCACATGACCAACGTAACTATGGTAACAGTCTCCATAACAATGAGAGGCCCATTCCAGGTCAAACAAAGACTGGGATTCTCCTCAAGATGATTAGGTTACATAAATGATTAGGATCTTCAGTCTGCCTCTGAAATTACTCACAACTCTCCATCTGAACATTGGTACACCTCCACCCACCTCACCTGCATGGACGGACATGGGTCATCTTACAGACAACAGAAAAAGACGTAAGACTCAGTGGCTATGTGTCTAGGGATCACTTCTAGATCACCTTTGTTTGCTGAGTCTTTCAACAGTTGGGCCAGACAGACTGAAATTGCAGTGACAGTACCTAACAGTAACTCCGGGTGATGGAAGCTAAAATATGAGCACAATAGGTAATCTAAAAAATAAGGGAACTTTTTTAAATCTGTGTGAAACTTCAGGTACATAGTGTCAGAAGATTAAACATAAAGAGGAAGAAGCAGGTTTTCATACATCAACATGAGTTTAGGTACACACAACAATCAATGTAATAAAAAAATAAAGTAATGCAAATCTCCAGTTTAGTGAAAAGGAAAACTTTCTGCTATTACAGTTTATTAACATATATTGGTGAAACATATATTTAAACATTTTCTTCCCTGTTAAATATAGTAAGTAATAATGTTCTGTGTCTATAATAGTTAAAAATCCATTCATTTTGAGAACTGGAGACTGACATAATGTTTGCTTGTTTATACCCAAATAAATATTGCAATGGAATACATCAGCAGCAACAGGTTAAACCATACTGCATTATCACATTTATAGAAAAATATATGAAAATCTACAAATATAAACTGAATTGTAAGAAGGGTTCAGACAAAATCAAGGACTTATCCATTTCTTGCCTTCTGCAATCATAGGAAAAGAATGTTTTTAAGTACTTGCCCATTGGCTAGCTAGCTTGCGTGCTAGGGGGCTCAGTTTCCAGCCACGGTGCATAGGGAGAAAGATCTACATTTTAAGTTTTACGGTATGGAACATTAGTTTATTTTGTAATGTGTAGGTATGTAGATCGTTTAAAAGGACATGTTAAATGTTGAAATAAATATACCTAAAGAAGTAGTTATGTATCTTGTAAAAAAAATAAAAAAAATAAAAATTCCAATAGTTAGAACATGTGTGTTTTTTATCGGATTGATCGGATCATGAGATGAAAATGAAAGACGATAAGAGTTTTCTGTGTGCTCACGACAGTCATTTGCTTGCGTTCCTCAGTCCGTTTTTCTTCTTGTGCACTAATTCGCTCAAGCTGGATAGCCAGTCAGAGGGATTCTCCTCACCAAAGTCTCCAACGCCAAAAAAATCTAGGGCGACGACGAAATTCCAGACAATCTCCTTGGTTTGTCAGCACCTTTAGATTTAACAGTGTCCCAATCAAAACGGTTTTGATTGGGACACTGTTAACCGTGTCCTTTTCAGGGTGATGCTCAGTGTTCCTGTATATTCTAGTAAACCATATTTGAGGTGTACAGTAAGTGTATTTGTGTTTGTGTGTGTAATGGGAATAACGGGAGTGTCACATGGTCAATTAATAGATTTAAGAGGATTGCTCATGCCTCTGACTGACTCACAAGGGGCAACCAACTCCCACTCTATTGATGTTTAACTAAATTCCATTGTTAATAGAGTATTAAGAGTCACATGTCCTCTGACTGTGCACACACAGCACAGGAATGTAGCAAATGACTACAGCAGGCAGATTTAAGTGTGAAAAGTCTATAGATGCAATCAGAAATAACAATGTTGATGTGTTTATAGAAATAATGGGTCACATGTTGTTCTAACCTGTTAGTGGTAAATAGAAAGAAAAGTCAAAGTTATTTATACTAGTAATGGCTTTTACTGAAGGTTCTCCTTTACAGTTTACAGAAGTCCCAGACAAAGAAACAGTCCACGGCCCTGTCCCAAAGGACTGTATCCTTGGGGATATGTTGTCACCCCGATCATCATGGGAATAAGGGTGGCATGTTTCTTTGGTTGTTGTGACGACAAAAATGTGTCAGTCTTGGTCTTGGATGGGAACAAGCCCTCAGGGAACCATAGCAACAGCAGTGAAAATGTCAACGCCAGACCTTAAGTGGTCTAGCTGGAGGGATTTCAGTGATTGAACTGCTATCCATGTTTCCCTTTCATGCTGAATTCATATGGTTTTATATTCATTGTTCCCACAACTAGAGATGTTACTCTTTTATATTTTTTTAAATGGCAGCAAAACATTACAGAAGTTAAAGCTGCAATTTATTACAATGTAGCATGCCTGTATATTCACAGTGGAATCTATCTGAGGCAGCTTGGCACCAAGTTAATGTTACACCCCAACTATCTCTAGCCACTGGATATTACCCTTAAGATGCTGGCTGGACTGTGCTAAATGGATGGATGGATCAATTGAGCAACAGAAGGAGGAGGGAAGGTGAAGTGGGGGTAGCATTACAGTGGGGAGTAGAGATTGATGACTTAAAGAGTGCCAGAGAAGCTCTACTGCATTTATACAAGTGAGGCATCAGCACAGAAGCAGCATGAGCACCGAGTACACATGGGCACAACTATTGCTGTCTGTGTGTGTATGTGTGTGTATGCGTGTCTCTCTCTATCCCCCAACCGGCAGCGTTAGATGGCCGTCCAGCAAGAGTCAGGGTCTTCTGTCTGAGGTTTCTGCCTGTTAAAAGGAAGTTTTTCCTTGCCACTGTCGCACCAAATGCTTGCTCTTGGGGGAAATTGTTGAGTCTCGCCACTGCCCTGCACCAAGACAGACACCACTATTACCCCAGCAAGTAGATTTGTGTTTGACTAATTATAAGCGCTATGGTTATCACAAACAATGATATAAATATTGATGTCTATAAAGGCAGGCAGTTACAGTACAGCTAGAAAGGATTTGGAGTTTCTGTTCTATCAGTGGTATAGATCAAACGTTCTTTATTTATCAGACAGTGCAGACTGAGCTAATCAATCTAGCATGAATAACATCAGTTCTATTTGCGTTTTGTGCAGTACGTTAAACACCCTTCTCCTCAAAAAAGTTAATGATCTACCCACATTAAGTCCACCAGGGTAACAGGTTAGCTTCTATACAATGCTGTCACAAAGACATGATAATATAGGCTACATATTTCCATTTCTAAGTCTATGTAATGCAAGGCACCAAAATTGATCTGTCTGATATTTACAAGCTGCTTCCTTCTTCAATACCTCTCCACTTCAAGTGCCAATTTTTATCCAAATTAGGATTTAAATTTCCTTGGGTAAAGGCAGCCAGTCGCAAGTTGTTATATTCGGCTTTGCAGGAAGTGGATGCACAAACAGCCATAGAAGTGTGCTGACAATATGTGCACACTAACACACATCTTGGAGAGTGTGAAGCATTCACACACTGTGGCTGAGGCTGCCGTACAAGGGCCACCCTCTCATCAGTTAAACATTCACAAATCAATGGCACAGCATCAGGAGCAATTTGGGTTCAGTGTCTTGAACAGGGCCAGGGATCGTACCCCCAACCTTCTGATTGCTAGGCCACCTGAGCCACAGTTACCAACTAAATGAAAACACGTGGCATAACTTTAATGTCAACAAGCAATAGGCTGTACAGCAAGAAAGCAGAATGGTTTGAAAGCTTAACACTTTTTCAGGATACAGGATAGGTGTAAAGGATACACCTATGCCTCAATATCCCAAGAGAATATATTGCTATACTGGTGCCAGTGTTGTTAATGTATCAGAAGAGACCGCATCAAGATGAATTATTTGTCCCAAATCCTATTCCACACCAAAGTTTATTAAAGTTAAGCATATTTCACAGTTTTAAGCAAAATACATATACTGTAGATAAATTCGAAAGAGGTCAAAGGCTGAGGTTCACATGTGTTTCTCGGGTAGCTAAATAAGTAGTAAATACTTAATTTGTCTGCTTTTTTGTGGTGATATTCCTTTTAATATTCCTGCACGATAATGGCCAAAATGATAATCACAATTATTTTGATCAATATTGAGATCACAATTAATTATCACGATTATTTGTTGATTTTAACCAAAACTAATGTTATTGTCACAAAGGCTATTCATAAAAATAAAATAGAAATAAATAGCCTAGAATATATATATTTTTTTTTAAAATGTCTCTCTGAGAAAGCTCCTTCACTTGTTTTCAACAATACCTGATTAAAAGAGCTAGGGAGAGAGGGGGAGCGTGATGGACGATGCTACTCACAGAGTGACGGCTGACTCATTATGAAGGGCCCAGCACGGATTGAATGGCGGGTCAGCAGAGTTACACACGTGGTGTGTATGAAAAGTCTGTATTTCTATGAACTATGATATTCTGGCCATGTGTCACATCTCTGGCCCAGGTCCAGCAGGCTCCGTCTCACACGCCATTACTCTACGAACTGAAGTTAGTTGCATTCAATAACTTCTTCTGTGTTTTTCGCCGTGGCGGCCGCAATAGCAGAGAGCTACCAGCGGAAACACTGGTACACATACAGGTTTGCCTCTCATGCTTAACAATATACAGCTGTGTTAATAACAATTAAAAGTGTCTAATCACTAAGAACATAAAAGCAATACATTATGCTGTTTATAAAATAAGATTACGTCCTTACCTCACCTTTGTATTGTTCTACACATATGAATGATAATACAGAAAGCTACTTTAAAACCCTGGAGGATCTGTCCTCATTATCGATGTGTCTGCATGGCTTCACACGGTGAAGAAACCTGACACTGTCATGACTCAGTACTGGCTGCCAGCAGGCCACGCCTAGAAATAAACACACTAAGCAGACAAATAGAGTATTGCAGATAGATTTAGAAAAGCCCACACACACACACACACACACACACACACACACAGGAATATGAGCCTGATCTCCAGAAACAAAGGCCAGCACCTGGTTTCTTTTTTCTTGCTCTCACTGGATCTGGATGTGGAGGTGTGTGTGTGTGTGTGCATCTATGTTCGGACCTATAAATAGAGCCTGTGTCTTCCCTGGATCTCGCTCCAGTGGGATTCTCTCATATTTTAATTAAATAAACTGCTGCAATCAAGCCCAGCTGTGGCCTCCATCCCCAGCCTGCATCAGTCAGTATCAATGCTCAGGGGCAAAATAGAGGCTGGGGTGGCAGTGCATATGAGTACATGGAGATAGAAAAACCGAGAGAGACACAGAGGCAGACGGGAAGAGAGAGAGAGAGAGAGAGAAAAAAATGGACTAAGTTGCAAAACTGGGGCATTCTGCACTGAAGCCACCTGGGTATCACAGGAAGCCCTGCTCAGGTGTTCTGGATGGGATCCCCGATGTGCAAACCAGCAGAAAGGAAATGGAAAGGAGCTAAGCTCATCTCGTTCATCCGTTATCGCCCTTCTCTTGCCCTTTTCCATCGTTCTGTTTCTTCTTTTTACTCTGATTTATTCTGCAAATTCTTTGCAGTGTCCCCTCCCATATGGTCTCTTAAAGGAAATCTGTTCACCTTCAAAGTGTGGCTACCATTATACATAAATATTTGTTGCCCTATAGGAGACCCCAAATAGGAGGATTTTGTAAACATTTTATGCAGAAAGATAATTATGGTAATAGGAAAAGCTAGAATGATCATACTCGTGCTGGGAATATTTATTGAGTATGTAGCAACAGTATAGTAAAATAATTTCACTGGCATCTCTGAAGCCCCCTCTGACAACTCCACCTGCTCTTTAACGGATAGGGCAGACTTCACACGTGCAGTAGTAGTACGTGTAGTAGTTAATTACTGGAAGTAATATTAATGCATGGGCATTAGATCATGCTACGGTTATGTGAAAGATGTCCCTGCAAGACTGTCGTTGTCTGATACAAATTAAGAGTAACCGACAAATGGAGTCACACCAACACAGAACCCGATAAGGTGAATAGGTGTGTGATGTCTTTGAACTCTTCTCTATCCTCTGATCATTATTCATGCACATCCCACACATAACTGTCCAGCCTTCTTTTCTCATTATAAAACAGCATCTTGTAATAGTGTCTTTTACATATTGTTATATTTCTATTTTTACTGATGATCTTGTCTGTCGCAGTACTTTACTTTGTTTATTTACTTTTAATATGTTATTGAATGCACCAAACACACCAAAACAGATTCCTTCTAAGTGACTACTTACTTTGGATATAAGTCCCATTCTGATTCTTAAAAACACACACACACACAAAAGAATACAGCATCTTGTGTGTGTGATGCTTGATGTATCTCTTAAACCTCTCTCTATTATGGAACCATGTTCTTTGTTAAATAGCTCCACGATACCAAGAGGAGATTCTACACTAAAGATGATGTATTCTGTTGAGGATAGTTAAATCCTAATGCTCTGCTGTGGTCCAAAAGGTTTTCGTTAACAGGCCACATTGCAACTGTGCATCTCTGACCACAGCATCTGAAACCTCAGCTAATGCCCATGCATCAATATCACAACCAGTGAGTAATTCATACCACCTTGTGTAAAAAACATTTTTTTTAAAATATAGCCGCAAGTGGCATTTCGCAAGTTTAAACCTTTTTTCTCTCATTAGTGACTTCAAAGTAATGTCACACATGTGGTCCAACGTCGTTATAAAACATATCCTGCAAGCTTTGTTATGATTGGACAAACAGTGCACATTGTTTAAAATGCCTACAACTGATTTGTCAGAAACAATTATTTTCAATTCAGTGTAGCTCAGTCCAGCTCACGGCAATATGAGAAAAGCAGATGACCAACACAAAAACAATTGCTAATAAAGCTGCAAGCTGCAATTCCAAGCTCAAATCTTGATTTGCATCATTCCACGTCCAGTTATTGTGCATTTAAAGCACCCCCGATTGGGTTCATATTTCTATAGAAGCACATGCACACCATTTCCAGTTATTCCCCCAAGTTTCATGTTTCTAGCTCATTTCAGCTCACAGGAATTTGAGCCGGCGTGGCAGACAACAAATAATAATAATAACTAAAACAGACAAACACAGAAGTGTTCTACCGCTTTGCGGTTTGAACCCTAAAAATAAAATTAGTATTGCTTTAGTATATTCCTGCTGCTAGAGCTCCACCAGGCACCCTAATTGTAAAAGACAAAACTGTAGCTTCTAGTAAGAGCGGCATAGGCTGCCTTGCTCCTGGTTACCATCTATAATTAATGGACTGGTGCTGCTGGTCCTTGTCCTGTTTCTGAACAAACCCCCATTACACCACGTGGCCATTACAGCCCTACAATAGTCAACACCCAGGAGGATAGATACGGCCAAAAGCAGCTCTCAGACAGTTACCAGACACCGTCAATACTTGAGCTGGAAAAAGTGAACAAATGAATGAAGGATTATTTTTACCCATGGTTGCTCAACAATTTATCTGTTTATTTGTTTCACATTTAGATTATGTTGTAGTAGATGTTATTGGGATTTACACAGGCTAGTCCAGTCAGTAAAGTGTCCTCCACATGAGAATTGATTCAATTATTGATCAAGTTGTCCACAGCAGGTAAAAAGCGTGAATGGATCAATACCCATTTCGATGTGTAAGTAGGACCAGTTCTGTCTTTGATGTATTAGAAAGGCTACACATGACATAAACACTATTTCACTCATACATTCACTACTCCAATAATGACTGGCTCTCATGTTTGGCAGTGAAAAGTCATTACTTATTGATTGTAAATGTGTTCAGTTGGAAATTAAAATGTTTTTTTGACTTTCTTGTGTAAACTATAACATTGGTCTATCTAAGGCTGGGTACCGAATTCAATACTTTTTAGGCACAGACTAAATTGCCTCTAAAGTATAGAGTATTGAAAAATGCCTTGTCACTCAATAACCAATTTTCAAATAAAACTCATCAGCGACAGTGAACCAATAAGCATGCAGCATGTTTCTACCAAGATCTAATAATGCTCGTGATTGGCTGTCTAAAGTTACACCCCGCAGAGGTAGGCAGCAAAAACTCTATGTTACACACAGAGAAGGGGCTCACGTAGTATGAGCTGCAAAATAATTGTGTTGTAATGTTGTAATTTTGTTTTGATTTATAAAATTGGTATCGAAAGAAGTATTGTTTAATAACCTGTATATTTAAGTCATGGTATTTGCTAACAATCCCAGCCCTGGGTCATTGTATTAGGGCTCAAATAACTTCAGTACACAATGTTTCAAAGAAGTCCAACCTTGCTAAGCATGCCTGTTCAGCAAGCACAACAGGATATCCAACTAACTGGGGCTTAAGCAATAAGGCAAGTTCCAAAATTCCAACTGCACTTTGTCAAATACTTCCTCGTGAACTTGTCCCCACAATTGAAGTATACTGTATAGACAACCATGTAGTTGCTGCTCACTTTCACATTCATCAGTGTTAACAATTATAACAGATCTGGGTGGCCAGATAGCTCAGTTGGTAGAGCGGGCGTCCATATATATAGAAGTTTACTCCTCAAAGCAGCGGGCCGGGTTCGGCTCCGACCTGTGGCCCGTTGCTACAGGTCGTTGCTGCTTGTCGTTCCCGTGTCTCTCTCTCCCATTACAATACATTATGTATTAACATTAGCTGAGCAGGTTAAGCTACAATAAAGTGACAATGGAGGCTCAGGTAGAGCGGTCGTCTGCCAATCGGAAGGTTGGTGGTTTGATCCTTGGCGAATCAAAGTGTCCTTGTCCATTGGAGTGTAAATGTGTGTGAGTGTTTATCTTCTACGGCAGCCTCGGCCAGTGTATGAATGTGTGTGAATGGTTCCTGTACTATGTAAAAGCTGTCATTGAGACTAGAAAAGCACTATATAAGAACAGTCCATTATACAAATTTTTGGACATCAAATGTGTGATACTGACCCATAAAATAGTAATCTACTAAAACAGAAGAAATAGCATGCATGTGAATCTTGTATCTAAGCTGACGGGATGAGTTGACAACGGCCTCAGCTAGCAGGTGTCAAGGAAAAAATAGATAGACTGAGGTTACACACATGTCCGCACATACATTCACTGAAAGTGACAAAGAGTGATAGAATTAAACAGAAGGGCGGGATGATGTGACACATTAATATAATAATGATAGCAGAATTCCAGGACATTCAATATTACACAATTGCATGTGACTTACAGACAGCAAATTACGTAAGAATGTATTTGTTTATCAGTGCTCTCTATGTTAAGATTGACTTCACAAATGTAATTTAAGCCTATGAATCCATGACTCACAACATGACCTTTGCTCCGCCAAAAACTGTCAGACAGAATGAGAAAGGCAAAGTAGGCTACACATGATTAAACTTTGGCTATTCTGTGGATGCCAACAATAAACCCAAAATCAAAGCCAAATGCCATATTTTGCCTGTGGGCCCCAGTCACTTCTATACACATAATAATCATAGTTGTTAGGCCTGCTAACATCAGCATGAATAGCAGCCATGATGCTCATCAGTAGCACTATTATTATCATGGTCAGGTACATGGATATTATAGGATCGAGTTCCAGCATCCAGCTGAGTCTCATCATCGATTGGGAGAGATCCAAGCTCAGCAGAGGAGCATGGCCATTTCGCCTGTCCACACTCCCAAGCCGAGCTGTCACACATGACCTAACAGCCCATGCAAGCAAAATCACCTTTCCATAACGTCTAATTATTTCAAAAACAATCTTCTTTGTTTTGTTTTCACTTACCGATTCCAGGGGCGGAGTAGATGAAATACAAGGCGGAGGTGGACAGTGAAAAAAGGAATAAAAGCCCAAGGAATGACCTTCTCCGGAAACGCAAATGTGTCGGCATTATACAGGCAGCGCAAGCACACACAGGCACGTTAAATTCAACAACGATAGACCAACTCTGATGTGTCCAGATACCAAAGACAGTGTTCGGCGGACAGCCTGGATTAAATGAGCCGAGTAGAGTGGCTCGTCTGCGGCAGCGATGAGGAGCCAGGCGACGAGGAAGTCAGTCTATCCGCGGCAGGCGGTCAGCGCAGGAGAGGACCTGTATTTAATTAAGACATTCAAATTCCATTCCTGAGAGGATGTTTCGGTTTTAGTTGGGGGTATGTCCGATGCCGAAACGGCTGATGATAACGCAGTTTAGCCTGGCCTGGAATTTTCAGTGAGGGACCATCATTTGTCTCACACACTACGTGGGCGATGGTGTGTGACCGCTCCTGCGCTTTGCCTGCCCGCCTACCAGCCCTATGAATGGGACTGCCTCTCCGCAAAATGAGCAGTCGCTACCTAAAGTGGGCGTTAACGGTACCCAACAAAACAACGTGCCCACAACGTAACCTGGCGACCAACCATTCGAACGAACATAATATGACACTTTGATGTTATGGCATATTGTTTTAAGCTAGTGCAATACTATTTCGCACTATAACAGGATTTATTGGGTCTGATGATTTAACTATAGCTAGCTATGTGACTAATCAAAGCACCAATTTAACTATTGCCAGCTCAGTAATCTGCAGTTCACTCTGAAACAAAATGCAAGTATATGTATTCCTATGCGCTGCGCCATCGAAGTGTATTTGATTTGACAGTGTGAATGTGTGTGAATGCATGGTGCGTTCCCGTAGGAGACTTTATTTATCTAGTGGTGAAATTTACAAGCTGCCAAGAAGTACTTTTGCCTTTGTTTTAATGAAAGTAACTCAAAAGTATTGTAACGCCTAACAATTCAGAGACAGTAATATTGTAATATAGTTACTCTCAAATGGCAGTAACTAGTAATCTATAATGTTTTTTGTTTGAATGACTATCAATTTTGGAAGATTGTGCTGAAAAGTACATGGCCTTATTTATCTGTCATTTTAATTAAATATGTATGCATGAATGTATGTATATAAATATTTTATTTTAATCTTTTTTTTACGTGTTCAAATAAACTAAACTAAACTAAAAAATTTTTTTTTAAAAATGTACATTTTGGAAGTAACTTGTCCCCAACACTGCAAAAAGTGTAGATGTCCTATAGCTGTAATGGCCACCGAATAGAAGAGTATGATGATCTTGCAGTGAAATTATATAAATTGCACCCATCTGATAATAATACTACTAATTCCAAATTGCATGTGTTTTACATATGCAGGTATTTTGCAGCTAATACAGGCAACAAATAAAACTAAAGTATCCGTGAAACAGCAGGTGGACGGATGACGCTACACTACAATGGCTTATGGGAAATCGAGTGCACCAGGGTTTACTGTGAACCATCGACACTTTATTTATACTATTAAAAGTAGAATCGTATCCACTTTGACAGAAACATTTATATTTGTTTGACAATGGTTTTATCAAACTGCGTGCGTTTGTGTCTTTGCTAGACCTTCAGGTCATATATGCAAAGTAAAGACTACAACTCCCTACGAAAAACATTTACCAGGAAGTGGAGTTGTGATGTCAACATATCAAGCATTGAGCTGTCGACATGGGACTTCCAGTCTTTATTATTACAAAACGTTGTTTTTGGGGTTAAATGCACTGGTTTGAGAATGCAAGGTGGTAACAGTAAAGTTGTTTTGTTGTCCTTTTTGCTGTTATTTGTTAATACGTGCGTGCCACAGCAAGCCGAGAGGGAAAACTCGTTGGACCTGCACGAGAAAGATGACGATGGAGGGGATGCTCAAGTTGAAAACCAGCGAACATTAGTAAAAAATAAAAAAGAAGATGGACACGATTCAATCAACCCACAAAATGATGGACAGTCTGTCAGGTTTGAGTGCTCTCACTTTGAAGTAACTTAGCCTGTACTGTAGCTAGCTAGCTAGGTTGCAATAGCTTGTTTGTAATGTTACCAACCGGTTTCTAATGTGACGTTACCGCAATCTAGCTAACGTTAACGAACAACTAAAGACACGTTGCTAAGTTAACCTACAACAGTACGTACAGTAAAATTGTACACAGTTAGACAAAAAACGGTTGGTATAAAATTATACCTTTTGGCTTGACAGATATAGCTAGCTTAGCTAACATAACCCTGCCTCTACTTAATTCACACTTTTCGAAGGCCCTAAGTTCAAATGAAGTGACGTTAGTTGTAACATTAAAAATGTACTGGTTTACACTAATTGTACCTTAATAATATTAAAGTTTAGGAGGGGTTAGGTGTATAAATAAGGGGTTTTATTTCCAACTTTTTTCTCTGCTCTTCAATTTAACACTATATTGTTCAACAGAGCTTTAAACATTAAATTAGGTTAGGTTTATTGTAGAGCCCGACCGATAAAGGATTTTTAAGACCGATACAAATATTTGGTTGTTTAAAAATCCAATATTCCGATATATCGGCAGATATACTGTATATTTATGAGTTCTCACTATAATAATATGATAATAATGTGTTTATTGTCACAAAAGAACAGAGAAACATCTAAATCAATTAAAGTTATGATATATAAAATGTATAAAAACAAACTTAAAATTTGAAACTTAAAGTACTTTTGAACAAAAACACAATAACAAAAAAAAAATCTGTGTTGCCAATAGGGACTTTGTAGAGCACCCTCTGGCGGACAAACTATGCACTCATAACATGGTTGACCATCCGTTTTTATTTATTTTTTTAAATTTGAATTTATCAGACTCATTTAATGATTCAGCCATTTTTTATATTCATCAAAATCAATGATTCTGATCAATGATGCAGAATCAATGATTGTGATGAATGAAGAATTGGCCATTATAAATGCCGATACCGATAGACCGGGAAATACCTAATATCGGCTGATTATATCGGTCCGCTGATATATCGGTCGGACTCTAATTTATTGTCCTAGAGGGAGAAAAAATTTCACAGCCAGTACAGAAACATTGTGATTTAAATGGTTTTGTGATGAATATGGAACCCAAAGCCATGTATTTATTGATCTATATAGATTAATTGTATGCATCACACCAACATGCTTTTTCTCCTGTCTCGTTCCAGCAAGTCCAACGACACTGATAACTACAGCAACGAGACCCTCCACTCTACAACCGCTGCTGTCAAGCCGACAACCCAGGCACCCCCAAACGCCAAGCCCATTCTGCCTGTACAGACAGGGGTCAAGGCCCAGGAAGAAGAGCAGTCTAGCGGGATGACCATATTCTTCAGTCTGCTGGTTATTGGTCGGTAGTCTCTCGGTTGCTCCGTTGCTGAGTATCTGTAACTGTCAATATGCTCACAGTTTTTATCCCCAGGCACATTGTTTTAAAAGAGGAATCTAGTCTAGTGTCCTTCTGAAAATACAGGATAGCAAGGAAGCCGGAAATATTTCCACAGTGGCAAATATGATCACTATGGTCTACGCAATATACATGACTTAGACCTCGTACAGATAATAATGGAGGGAAAATAAGCAACCACTTTAGCAATTCATTAAATCAGTGGGTGGTGAGGAAAGAAGTGGATAAAGCAAAGGATGTGGTTACATATGAATACAGCATGTGTAAGTTCAAGAGCTTCTTCAGAAACAAAGTGCCCATTATGCACTTTAGTTCACTGAAGGTTGAGTCACAAGCTTACCACTGTAAGTGTACCAACAATTTGGCATAAATCATGCATAAGGTTACCAATTACACTTATTGACTTTGTAGACACATAAGCATGCTACTTAGTCTTGAACCAAATGTTTCAACGTAGCAAGTGTTTTATCGCTTGCAGGAAGCACAACATGCAGAAAATCATAATAATGTATCTTCTGAAGTTAATACCATATCATCAGTGGTGTGACTGCGATGGTATAGATCAATAAATGAGAGGCTACCTCAAAGTAAAATACAGAAATCACACATAATAACATTATGTACCTTATGTGCTTTAATCAGGCGTAAATTGAACCTATGTCCTTTACGACAAAACAGTCCAGCTTTGATGAACTAGCTTCTGCTGGCTTCAGTGTTGCATACACTGTGTCTTATGACTATCTCATTTGCGGCACGGCATTTCATGCAATGACATGCAGCAAAGGGCCGCAGGTCGGAGTAGGACCCGCGGCCTGCTGCGACGAGGAGTATATGGGCTCCCGCTCTACCAACTGAGCTATCCGGGCATCCTATTGGGATGTTTTAATTGTGGGCAATTATCTTTATTGTAAAGTCTCAGAACTCTTAATTTTAAATGCTAAGCAACTGCTTTGTAGCCATATTTATGTCAAACAACTGTATTTGACCTCATTTCTATAACATTTTTTCATAGACTAGTATGATGTGAATTAAAGTATCCATTTAGACTTTCAATGAGATGGAATAAAGTTAGAGATATGTGAATTTTCATTCAGACATTCCTGTCCAGTCTACAGTAGTTTGTGTGAAGGACAGCAGCCAGAGAAATGATCTTAACACTATATGATGTGGGGGCTATTTTGGGCTGATCTAAGATGGTGTGACATGATGTTTGGGACATGGATGTATTTGTCCTAAATATTCATTCAGTGTTCTTTTCTCTCATCTCACCCCAGGTATCTGTATTATATTGGTGCACCTGCTTATCAAGTTCAAACTGCATTTTCTCCCAGAGAGTGTGGCTGTCGTGTCCCTTGGTGAGTACTTCTTATGGAACATGTTACTCTGGACAGGCCGGGTCTAGGAGTGTTCTCTAGGAAATCTTGTTTTCAAAGCAGGGGCAGTTTTATTACAGGAAGCTAATGTTGAGACTGATTTGGGTCTAAGGTTACAATACTAAAATAATTTCCGTCTAAGTCAAATGCGAGTCTTTTATAATGAGCAAAGGCTAACCCAATGGTATCATTGGCAGCCTTATCCAAGATTTAGGAAGTGCTCTGTTGTAAAAAGATTTATTTTAGTTCTTGTGGGCGGTCACTTTAGGTTAATTCTACATCCTCTCCCTTTTTTACATGTTTGTGCAGTTACACTGACTCAAACTCAAATGACACATGATCTGACTTGACCCTGAAGGCCTTTTCCTTTTGCCTGAGCCTCATGTGATACCAAGCTTGTCTCAGTGTTTGGAGCATGGGGCTCTGCTTTAGAGAGATAACACTCTGCTTGCAGATTAGGAAGCGCTGCTCTTCCTCCCCCATCACTTCCTCTCTCTCTCTCTCTCTCTCTCTCTTTCTTCTCTCTCTCTCTCTCTCTCTCTCTCTCTTCCTCTTTACCAATTGTGTGTTTTCCTCCGTAATAAACCCCTTCAATCTGCCTGGGTCTTACACAATGCGTTGATGCTTTTACTCAGTTTTTCCATCTTATCTCTCTCTCTCTTTCCCTGCTCTTTTTACATCTTTGTGTTTTTCTTGACCTTTTAATCAATGTTCTGCTGGGCTGTGTAACAAGAGAACTGAAGGCCCAAGGGGACTTTTGCTACAACAAAACTACGACAATAGCCTTTTTACACTATTCATATCAATTTTTTTTTTTGGGACAGGCCTCCATTTGTTTTAACCACTAAAATAGCACTTTGCCATCTGTGTTCTTGTTGTATTGAAATATTCATATGAAGTAGTAAAATATTTAAACCATGGTATTGTTTTTCGTTTCTGTTCAATTTCTCCAGGAATTCTAATGGGAGGCTTCATTAAGATCATTGAGTTCCTGGAACTGGCCAACTGGAAGGTGTAGTTTCACTCATGAACACACCCCACTTCACAGCTTTTTGTGTTCACACTGCACTGGCTACAATTTTAGTTCTCAGTTAACACACAGTTAATGGTGTTACTTTTGGTTTAATTCATACTGCCACATTCCTCCACACACCACACATTTAAACAAACCCATGAACACATGCAATGCATGACAAAGTTTCTTCACATCTATAAACAAAAGAGCTACACCCACTGCAATCTTAGTATTAACTGCAATTTAGAGTGTGGACAATGCAGACAAACATCTGCATTGCTCAAGTGTTTGCTTATTGAAAACATAATGCATCAAGCCTACAGTATATGTCTGCACGATATGAATATTAATATTTAATTGCGATTATTTTGACTGATATTGCGATTGCAAAAGGATTCACGATATTGAAGGGAATGATAATGTTTGTATCATTATTCCCATTTTCATTGACTAATATTGAATCTTAAATGAAAATGATTCTAGGTGTGATTTTTGCAAGGATCCGTACCAAACAAAGATGTTTTCTGTAGGATAGGATTTGTTGGCC